>PITA01002665.1:0-14539 GCA_004023965.1 Spilogale gracilis | reverse complement strand
CAAAGAAAAGAATTAGGAAGCTCTTATAGGCACCCCCAAGAGAGGAAATGAGCTGAGCTACAGCAAAATAGTGTGGATAGTGAAAAGAGAAGTGGCTCAAGATGATCTTGACAAGTAAAATTAATACAAATTGTGGGTCCTTGGCCTGTTGGGAGAGCAAGAGAGGGGAATCAAAGCTGGCTCTGAACCTTGAATTAGGGGGGGCCAATGGTGGTTCCTTTATCTACATGGGAGAGGATGAGAGGGAAGGCGGCTTTTCGGTTACAGGGGTCCAAAAGGCCATGCGACAACCACTTAGGGAGAGAGTTCGGTTTGTCCTTACAAAACAAAACGTACTCTTACCATACAATCCAGACATCACACTCATTGGTATTTACCCAAATGAGCTGAAAGCTCATGTTCATGCCAAAACCTGCACAGGGATATTTATTCCTAATTTCCAAAACCTGAAAGCAACCAAGATGACTTTGGGTAGGTGAATGGATAAATAAGCGGTGGCACATCCAGACAGTAGAATATTATTTAACACTAAAAAGAAATGACCGATGAGCTATTAAAAGACATGGTGGCATCTTAAATGCATAGTAAGTGAAAGAAGCCAATTTGAGAAGGTACCTGCTGTATGATTCTGACTGTGTGACTTTCCAGAAAAGGAAAAATTGCAGAGACAACATGAAGATAACTGGTGCCAGGGGTTGAGGTGCTGGCGGTAAAGATAAATAATTTTTAGGGCAGTGGAATTAGCCTATATGATAATTACTGGGAGATATATGTCATTATGATATTTGTCCAAACCTTTGGAATATACAATGCCCTAAAGTAAACTATGGGCTTCGTGTGATTAAGATGTAACAGTATAGGTTTACCTGTTACAACAAATACACCACTCTGGTGACAGATATTGATAATGGGAGAGGTTGTGCACATGTGAGGAGAGGAGGGTATATGGAATCTCTATCCTTTCCTCTCAATTTTCAGGGAAACTAAAATTGTTCTAAAACTAGAGTTTATTAAAAAAAAGTTGGGGCACCTTCAGCTTGGCACCTGGGACTCCAGGATAGAGCCTCACATCGGGATCCTTGCTTGGCGGGAAGCCTGCTTCTCCCTCTCCCATTTCCCCTGCTTGTGTTCCCTCTCTTGCTGTGTTTCTCTCTGTCAAATAAATAAATAAAATCTTTTAAAAACAAACAAACAAAGAAACAAAGGGTCATTGAAAATATGTTAAGTCTGGGAAAAGACTTGAGACATCCAAATGGAGATGGTCAGAAAAGCATTGAGATATTTAAGTCTGGAGATGAGAGGAGCGTTGTGGTCTGGGGAGATACCTTTAAAAGAATCTTCTAAAGAGAAGATTCAAAACCATGGAAATGGATGGGAAGACTCAAGAAAGATTGGATGAACAGAGGTATGGGACTGGGTCATGGCATACTCCAAAATCAGGGGCACGGAGAGAAGACTCTGGGCAGGACCTGAGAGAGAATTGTGTTAGAAGGAAAACCAACACAAGGATGATAATGTAGATCTCTTATTCTAAATTAAGAATTCCTTGCTCTAAATCCTATCCATCACTTGCTTCATTCCACAATCTAGGAACTAAAATATATGACTATATCTTCAACTTCACTCAGAATTCTTCCTACCGACACTCACTTGAATTTTTAGGTTAGCAGTGCCCATTTTATGGCTTGGAGCATTATTAGATCACTGCCATTGGAAATCCTCAGTGGATTTAGCTGGTCACAATGCACAGATTATCATTCTTTCTGTCTGTGTGTGTCTAATCATACCCTCTTCTCACCCATGGCATCATACATGGTCTCAAAGTCTCTATTTCCAAGCACTTCATAGACCCAATGCTGCTAATCTAGTGCCTTCAGGTTAGCCTAAGAGGGAGGCTGTTTGGTTCCTAGCAAATTCCTCACAGTCTGGCTTTAGGGACCTAGGTGCCTCAGAATGAACACATACATCAGGTAAGGGATATTACTTTCGTTAGACTACATGAAAAACTAGAGATAACATTTTCTTGAATGAGGTCATCACATTCCTAGAACTGCCTTGGGGCCCTGGGAGGTTTTACTAAGCCAGGCTATTTGCCCTGTAGATGGGAATTTCTGTCCTCCTCCCGCCCCCCTCCTTTTTTTTTTTTTTTTTTTTTTTTTTTTTTTCCTGTAAATTGGATATCGCCCTGGGCTGGAAAGCCAAGTGGAGAGCTTCCCTGCTGTCTCTCTGGCACAGTTGTAGGTGTGCATGGAGCTGGCAGAAGTGGAGGGACGTGTTTAGGTTTAGTTTACATTCTCACCCATTGGTGCTGTGTGTTGGAGAAGTGCTTTCCATATTGAGACTCCGTATGAAAGTGTGAAACACCAGCCTCTGCAGGAAGTGTGAATATGGGCAGGGCTTCTGCTGTTCTTTTAAAAGATGCTCATATTACAAAGCAGCCAAGCTTCAGATTGCACCCATTCTGCCTGATTGCTGTAGTCATAAGCCCTTAATCTGCTTCGGAGGTGACAGTAAAGCTACTAAGTGTGCCTTTGAATAGCCTTGTGATACTTAGTGTCAAGGAGAGATATTTTTTTATGGAGGTATAATTGTCATATAACACTATATTAGTTTCAGGGGTGCAGAGTAGTGATTCGATACTCGTATACACAACAAAATGTTCACCGCTCTAAGTCCATTTGCCATCACCACACAAAGTTACAAAAACATTTTTTCTCGTATATGAAACCTTCAGAATTTGTTCTCTTGGCAACTTTAAAAGCATGCCCTACAATGTTATGAACTGGAGTCACCGTGTGGTATATTATATCCCCGTGACTTACTTATTTTATAATTCAAAGTTTATACCCCTTGGGGCATCTGGGTGGCTCAGTTGTTAAGCGTCTGCCTTTGGCTCAGGTCATGATCCCAGAGTCCCAGGATTGAGCCCCACATCGGGCTCGCTGCTCTGCGGGAAGCCTGCTTCTCCCTCTCTCACTCCCCCTGCTTGTGTTCCCTGTCTGGCTGTGTTTCTCTCTGTCAAATAAATAAATAAAATCTAGAAAGAAAAGAAAGAAAGAAAGAAAGGAAGAAAGAAAGAAAGAAAGAAGGAAGGAAGGAAGGAAGGAAGGAAGGAAGGAAGGAAGGAAGGAGAGAGAGAGGAAGAGAGAGAGAGAGAGAGAGAGAGAGAGAGAGAGAGAGAGAGAGAAAGTAAGTTTATACCTCTTGGGTACCTTTACAAGTTTCCTCCAACCTCCAACTCCCTTCTCTTTAGCCACCACCACTCTCGGAATTGATGAGTTTGGTTTGGTTTTGTTTTAGATGCCACATGTAAGTGAACTCATATGGTATTTGTCTTTTTGTCTGACTTACTTCACTTAGCATAATGCTCCCAAGGGCCATCCATGTTATCGCAAATGGTAGAAATTATTTTCTTCTTTTTTATGGCTGAGTAGTATTCTACTCTGTGTGTGTGTGTGTGTGTGTGTGTGTGTGTGTGTGGTGCATGTGTCACATCTTCTTTGCCCATTCATCCATTGATAGATGCTTAGATTGTTTCCATATCTTGGCTGTTGTAAACGATGCTGCAGTAAACATAGGTGTGAGTGTATCTTTTCCTGGATTCATGTTTTGATTTTCTTTGGATAAATATCCAGTAGTGGACTGGCTGGATCATGTGATAGTTCTATTTTTAATTTTTTGAGGAGCCTCCATACTGTTTTCCATAGTGGCTGCACCAATTTATATTCCCACCAGCAGTGTGTGAGGGTTCTCTTTTCTCTACATCCTGGCCAACTTGTAATTTCTTGCCTTACTGATAATAGCCATGCTAACAGATAGCAAGGTGATGATTATGATTTTGATTTGCATTTCTCTGATGATTAAGGATATTAAGCATCTTTTAATGTGTCTGTTGGCCATCTGTCTGTCCTCTTTGAAAAGTGTCTGCTCAGATCCTCTGCCCATTTTTTAATCAGATTGTTTGGGTTTGTTTTTTTGTTTGTTTGCTTGTTTGTTGCTTTTGAGTTGGATGAGTTCTTTACATATTTTGGATATTAATGTATCAGATATTTGATTTGCAAATATTGTCTCCCATTCAGTAGATTGCCATTTCATTTTATTGATGGTTTCCTTTGCTGTGCAGAAGATTTGTAGTTTGATGCAGTCCCATTTGTTTATTTTTGGTTTTGTTTCCTTTGCTTTTGGAGATAGATCTAAAAAATCATTGTCAAGACTTATATCAGGGAGCTGATCACCTATATTTTCTTCATAGAGATTTATAGTTTCACTTCCTACACTGAAGTCTCTAATTCATTTCAAGTTAATTTTTTTGTATGGTGTAACATAGTAGTCTAGCTTAATTCTTTTGGGTGTGAGAGTTCAGCCTTCCAGAGCACATTTACTGAATAGACTTTGCTTTCCCCACTGTATATTCTTACCTCCTTTGTCCTAGTTTGATTGACCATATATGTATGGGTTTATGTCTGGGATCTCTTCTGTTCATTCAGTCTAGGTGTCTGTTTTTATGCCAATACTGTATGGTTTTTATTATCAAAGCTTTGTAATATAGCTCGAAATCAGAGAATATGATGCCACTGCTTTGTTTTTCTTTCTCAAGATTTCTTTGACTCTTGGGAGTCTTCTGTGGTTCCATACAAATTTTGGAATTGTTCTAGTTCTGTGAAAAATGCCTCTTTACGCTAATAGGGTAAATAGGGTAGTAGATAGTTCATTTAGTGTAAGGAAATGCAACCGATTTTTAGATATCAATTTTGTCCCCTGCAGCTTCACTGAATGTGTTTATTAGTTATAACAGAGTTGAGCTGAAATCTTTTAAGATTTTTTTATATATATAATAATGTCATCTACAAATAGTTACAGTTTTACTTCTTCCTTTGCACTTTGGATGCGTCTGTGTTTGTACTCACTTCTTCCATGTTACATTTTTGTTGTCATGTTTTAGATCCCTTTATATTTTGTGTTTCTCTTAATTATTGTAGTTCTGTATTTATTACTTTTGTACTTTAACCTTTATACTAGCCTTTATAAGTGAGTAATGCACTACCTTTACATATATTTACGGTTATCAGTGAGATTTATTTACATTTGCGTGTTTCTTCGTACTGCTAGTACCCTTCCTCTTCAATGTAAAGTTCTTAAACATACCTCATAAAGCCAGTTCACTTGATGAACCCCTTTAACTTTTGCTTCTCTGGAACTCATTATTTCTCCTTCAATTCTGAATTATAACCCTGCCAGCTAGAGTATTCTTGGTTGGTTGTTTTTCCCTTTCAGCACTTTGAACTTATCATGCCATCTTCTTCTGGCCTGCAAAGTTTCTCCTGCAAAATTGGCTAAAAGTCTTATGGGGGCGCACTGGTGCATAACAAATTATTTTTCTCTTGTTGCTTTTAAGATTCTCTCTTTAACTTTTGGAATTTTAATTATGTGTCTTGGTGTGGATTTCTTTGGGCTTATCTTATTTGAATCTCTATGGGTTTCTTGAGTCTGATGTCTGTTTCCTTCCTCAGATTAGGGAAGTTTTCAGCCATTATGTCCTCAAATAAGTTTTCTTTCCCTTTCTCTCCCTTTCTGGAACCCTTGTGATGCAAATGTTATTCCACTTGATGTTGTCTTACTCTAGTCCCCTAAACTATCTTCATTTCCACCTCTTTTTTTCTTCTTGGTACTCTGTTTAGATGAGTGCTTTGCCCTGTCTACAAGCTCAGTGATCTTTTCTTCTGCTCCATCTAGTCTGATAGGGAGCCCCTCTATGATTTTTTTTTCAGTTGAGTTATATTCTTTAGCTCTGTAACTTCTTTTTGTTTTGTTTTGTTTTTTATTTGCTACTCTTTGTTGAAATTCTCAGTGTTTGTACATTCTTCTCCTAGGTTTGGTGAGCATCTTTATGTTCATTACTTTGAACTCTTTCTCAGGTAAATTACTTGTCTCTGTTTCATTAAGTTTTTTTCCTGGGGTTTTATCTTGCTCTTTCTTTTGGAAGATATTCTCTGTTGCCTCATTTTGCTTGACTCTTTATGTTTCTTCTCCCCATCTTGAGAGAGTGGTGTTGTATAGGAGATGAATTTGTCATTGAGCCTTGCCCCAGCTCTTGATTATTTCTCAAACTATTGTGATTATCTAAGCAGCTTGATTTTTTTCTTTACGGGTGCCAATGTTGAATGTGTGCCAAGACCTCTCAGTGTTCCAAATGGAGGGATCTCAGTCAGCACCTACTTTCAGGCTGACTGGAAGCCAGGCCTTGAGGTCATAGCTTTTTAAGGATGCCAACATACACAGTTCCATGGGGGTCACAATTGTAAACCACATTGGCTTCCAATCCAGGAGATCTGGAGGTGTTGCAAAAATCCAGGGTTCCAGATATGTTTATAAGCTCCTTCCTGGAACGTACTGGTGAGCTGTTGCAAATTCTAGGGAGAACATGAGGAAGGGATCCCCCAGCCTGTCTTCCCTGAAAGGACCTCTGAAGCCTCTGGATGTGTGGCAGACCTGAAGCCTATCTCCTCAGGCTGAGGCTCCAGGACAAGTAAATAGACCTTTTTTTTTGTGGGAAGTTTTTTTTTTTTTTTTGGGGGGGGGTGTTTCATTCTGTTGTGTTTACAGTGCCCTGGGGGTGGTAGCCTGCCAAGAACCATTTCTGTGATTGTTACAGCTCTGTGGGACTTTAGCACGCAAGGCCCCCAATCACCAGAACCAGGTATTCAAGGAGACTTCCCTTTGTTGTCCGCACAGACCCTCTGGCTTTAGCAAGGCAGCTGAAGAGTGCTGGGGTGGTGTGTGCACGTCTGGCTTTAACAGGATGGTGGGAGAGCACAAGAACAACGCGGCCCCCCTGGCTTCAGCTGAGTAATGAGGGAGGGGGCAGGGCATGTTTGCCAGTTTCAGCAAGGCAGTAGGAGGTTGCATGAGCTGCTTATGCCTGCTAGTTTTAGTAAGGTAGAGGCAGAGTGCAAACATGGTGCCCACCGATGTCTTTATCCTGACAGTCCCACCAGGCCCCGCCCCTCTGGCAGAGGCTTTAGGATTAGCAAATGGATCTCCTTCACACATACTCTAGGCACTTTTCAAGCAGCTGCTTTTTCGCTGAGCCCTGGAATAAATGAGTCTGCACAGGATTCCCTTAAGAAGAGTAGCTCAGTTCCCTATACCTATGGGTCTCCAGGATATAAGCCTCACTATTTTTCAAAGTTGGTATTTTGAAGACTTTCTCTCAGATTCAGGTCCCACGGGGCTGGGGTGCCTGCTGTGAAGCATAAATCCTTCAGTCCTCAGGAGGAAGCTATTTTGTGGGGAGCTCCCTCCTGGTTGGCGGCCACTGCACCAGGATGGGGTTTTTGGTGAGACCAGTCTCTGCCTCCCCTACCCATCTCAGTGTCGGTTTTTCTCCTTTGTTGTGGAGGAGCTGTTTAGCTAGTGTTCAGGTGTTTTTCAGAAGGAATTGTTCTATATGTAGCTGTAGATTCAGTGTACATGGGAGGGGGAGAATTCGGGATCTTCCTATGCTGTCCTCTTGGGCATTCTGTACCCCAGAGGGTTTTGTTATATTTCTATTTCATAGGTATATGATGTGCATTAAAGAAGTGGTCTAGGATTGCATTTTACTCATATGATTTTTGTGGAATTAAATTTAAAATTAACAGACTGAATACACATCATCTACATGCAATACTCTTTTAAAATGACTATTTTATTGGACTTTTTGTTTCCATGATATCAGACTTCATACTAACACAAAACAAATGGTAACTGTAGTATGAAATATAGGACTATACCTGTATCGGAAAGAATTATGATAGAATCCTGTGGCTGAGATTGATCTCATTGAAAACAAAGACTGTGTCAATACTGAGAGTGTTATATCATTTTATTTTTTAAAAGAATAGCAAAATTATTCAGTAAAACCATACATTCCAAAAATGGAGAAAGAAAAACACATCTGCAAAAACCTTGCTAATAAAATATAGCTTCTACTCCTCCACTTGAAAAGAATGCCCACTTGTATTTTCATATTTAACCAATATGATTCATGATTACTCAAATTGGTCGTGCTTAAATAAAACCTTTTCTACCTCCTTGTTAATTTTTTTCTTTTAGTCGAAACATGGTGTGTTGTGTTACATTTTGGCAGATATGAATGCTGCTGCTTGAAGTGCAAGAAGAGTAACCTCCAGAACATATTATAAATTGGCTAGCCTCAGAATAGGGGAGATGATTAGATTGTCGAGTTTCCTGCTGAGTGGTACATGCTTGTTTTGTAAGACTGGTTTATGAGTCAGAGATTCAAACAGAACATGTAGGTCCAATTCAGTACCTCAGCATTGTTGATCTGCTTTTTATTGATTTTTCATCTGCTCAAACCTCAAATTCTTGGTAGGTTCCAGGAGTGTTATGGCCAGAGGTGGCAGTGGACGCATTTTAATTAGAAATGCATTGTTTTCACTGGAATATTGTGAGCTCTTTCATTGCTTTTTGGTTTGACTTTACCATATTCACAAAGTAGGATCCTCCCCATTATGGAAAGGAGTTCTCTTTGTGTGGGCAAAGTCAGAGTAATAAGGCCTTATAGATTTTGTGTCTGAGCATCACCGAAGACAGTGACTTACCCTGTATACATTTGTTTCATGGACAGGTAAACAATCTCATATTAAATATGGAGACAGGTTGCCTATAAATTTTGAACCCATTATTTGCCTGATCAATTTTTCATAGCTTTTCTGTTTTATATTACTAAATAATTACCTTATGACACTTGCAGAGAAAATTGCTACCCATTTTTATGCCATTTGAAATTACCATCTAAAGCCCAGTTATATTTCCTTTTTTCCTTCCTTATCATTGCCTCTGTTAATTTTTCTTCAGGATCCATTGAACAGTGTACGGTGACATTGTAAGTGGGTTGTACTTCCTCACATCAGTGCCTTGTTAATGCCGTTCATTAATCTAGAACCTTGAGCTTGTTCAGAGATGGTTAGATATTCCATATTTCCATGGAGTTTTGGGGAAGGGTGACAGCTTACTTACAGCTTCTGCAACCAGACCTCGTTGGTTGTCATGTCATTTTTAATACTGATAAAATGGAAGGGCATGCACATGAACTTGGAGCGTCTGAAGGCAGGAGGAGAGGCACTGTGGCACACATGCAACGTACACAGTCATTCCATCACCCTGCACTGTGCTGGAACAAATCAAGTCTTTTTGTATTAGTTTACCTCCCTGTTTGTTTTCTGCACCTGGCAGAGTATGAATTCCTGTCCAGGAGCAGGTTCCCCTCCTAGAGAGCCTCAGATGCAGCCGCCAGAAGCAGCACTGGCAGGCCTGGCAACCCTAAAGTATATTTGTTCTGGGAGACCCATTAGAGCTGACCCAAAGTGCCGGACCCCTAGTCCAGAGTGTGAATGCACTGCTTTCCTGCCCCAACAGCAGCATCTCCTCATCTGCCCTGCTGTTCTCTCTTTTAACCTCTGCACGGATTCCTCGCCCCTTCCATGAGTTCAAGTATGAGACGCAAGCAACTTCAGGAACGTTTTCTGGGACCTGCTGAAAAGTTAATGGGAAAAATACTCCAAAATTCAAACGAAAATTGCTTGCTACAAGTAGAAAAGCCAATTCTTGGCTATTTCCGCAACCAGTCCTCTTTGCTGCATTTACTGTGAGAGATGAATATTTAAGGTTGTTTTGATCTCATTAGTTTAATTAGGGATATACAGACAAGACTGATTCAGCATGGTATTCGGAAGTAAGTGTAGAGCCAAAGCATCTGGATCCAAGATGAGGCTATGTGCGTCCTCCGTGCAATCTCTGGACAGTGTTGTCCGGTGGAATTTTCTGGATGATGAAACCTTTCTATTCTGTAAGTCTAACATGCACTAACCATATGTGGCTGTTAAATACTAGGAACACAGCTAATACAACAGAGGGACTGAATTCCACAAATTTTCTCTAGTATTAATTATTTTAAAGAGCTAAGTGTGCCCGCTGGCTATCATATTAGTCAGCAGAGGTCTAACATCATAATTGCAAAATTCTTAAAAACTTCTTTAAATAAATATCCCGAGTTATTCTTACTCAGCTTCAGAGGGCAAATGTGATAAACCTGTCTTTATTGGTCAGAACAATAATACTTCCTTCTTTAATACTTTCTTCTTAAGCCCATAAGCATTGCTTGTAGGAGTAAATGGCAAAGCATATTAATCTGGCAGACAGAAGCATTGTCAGCACTGACGCATTACCATATCTGGCTGAAAACGTGTCTGTGTGTATATGTGAGTGTGAATTCTCTCTGCGCAGATATGCACATACCCAAATGTATGGTTTGTGTCAACCAAATATCCAAGCTGTTGACCAAAATTCTTTTCGTGCAGCTTTTTTGAAATTATGTAAGCCATGTGCTCTATTTGCCAAAACTACTGGAAATGGGTCAGCTAGGCTGAAATTGGAGTTTTTCTTGGGGCTGTGTCAAGAAAGTCCTGCAACCCAAGTGCTGTGCAAATATTCAGAGATGTTCACAGGCAGGGTGATAATCGTCCTCACTTAGGGATCTATGCTGCTTTCAATACAGATGTGTAACCCCATTAACATTAATAGGACTTACACTCACATATTGATGGAGAGTAAATCCCTAATTAGTAGTGAGAACTGTTATCACCCCCACTGTGATAATACGTCTGAAACATTTTAGTGTCGCTGTGATAATAGGTGCATCTTTAATTTTTTTTAAACAATGCAAAAGTTGCCATACAATCAAGCATGAGATTTATGTACCTGTAACTACCACAGATACATTTTTTTCTTTTGTTTGTTTTTTTTTCTTAACTAATAGAGTCTGATAAGAGCAGGTAGAGGAAGAGTTTCTTCTTTTTATTAACTTAGGAAGACATGAATGTTTCTGTCATGCAAAGAGAAGAGTTGCTCGTTCTTTTTTCTATCCACGATGGTAATTATTCTATGAAGATCTGTGGAAGTTTTCAGCGAAGGGCTAATACCTTAAGCAATGGCCTTTCATCCCTTTTAGGATATAATATGTAAATGGGATATTCATTGGACATGGTTTGGCTCCTCTTGGTAATGGAAGGGACAGGGATTGGAGCAGGGAGCTTCCTGCCCACAGCAGTGTGTTATTGATGAGCTGACATTTGCCCTGTGGCCCTCCCAGAGGATTGCTTACATCTATTACTCACACACATCGATTGGTTAATTTGATAATTCTATCACCAATCGGCTGGTGTCTGACCTTTCACCATGGCAATGATGGCAGGCTCTTCATTTTTACATTGCAGACCAGTTAGATTGACCTTTTTGAGGAGAATGTCAAGGTATCCCTTGATCTTAACCTGTCACTATATTTGTTAGAACCACACTGTCCCTTAACCTTGATTTATGGTATTTCAGCACTCAGGATATATATTTTGTTTGTTTCAAAAATTCTTCCTGAGCTATGTTGATCTGAGGAAGGAGGCATGATAGTTAAAGTTACCTTCTTGCCACTAGAGTTTTTTACTCACAGACCATCAGCTGCTGTGTTTGGGTTTCTCTTTGTTTGCTTGTTTCATTTGACAAGTCGGTTGACACTTCCCCGGGAAACCTCTCATCATCGTTTTGGTGGCAAATTGAAACGCAAGCCTCATTTTTGTGGTGTTTTCTGAACTTGCTTTCTTTTACCCCCTCACAAACTGATGAAACCGGGAAAACCTTCCTCAAATGCCTGCCTCAAATCAGAGGAAGTTCCTGTCGTAAAGTTCTGTTTGCACACTCCTAGTTTTAGCTCTTTTTTTTTTCCCTGTTCCTAATTTATACTCTTGCCAGAGGGAAGAAATTGTCTTGTGTACGAGCTGCTCCTTGGGGAGCAATACAAGGGCATCGCCGTGTGGCTCTAAAACCGTAGATTTGCTCTTCAGTTCAACCGGAGGCAGAATGAAAGGGAACTTTCTCACTGATCTTTCCGCGTGTATTTGGAAACCCACATGTTGGGTACATGCGGCCACATGTATGCTTATTCGGGCGTGCTCCGTGTTACCTCAGCCTGCCGTGAGAGGCGAGCCGAGAGATGGTATATAATTAAGGCTCTGTCATTATCTAGCTGAAAATAGAGGGAGGAGCTAGCCCCTTTGCTTCCCTGTGACTAAAAACCAGCCAAACCAATTTCACTAAAATTTAGTAAAATAAAAACTGTGCTCCCAGGATGAGAAGTTGCATGCCAAATTTCTGCCTGAAGCGAATTTAAATGGCTGAGTTATAAACCTTTCATAAAGGATGTTTTGTCACTCACTAAAGATAAAAAGCCTCCTTTTTTGAAAAGGAAATTATCTAGGCACATAGTCTTTAGCGGGGATTGTTGCCATTTATTTAAAGAAAACACAATTTTAAATGACTGGGTTTTTGAGGATTGAAAGCAGCAACTGTGTCTGAGCAGTAATTATGTTTCATAATTTTGTTTAGCAAGTATTACATATTATATGAATAGCATCATCGTAAAAATGATTAGCATTCATACTATGCAAAATTCTGCATATTAAGAGCTCCACAGTAGTGTCCTACATACAATACATTGTAATGGCTCCAAATTATGTTGTGTCAGTCAGAGCACTGGGTTCCTGTGGCCTGCCCGGGGGGGCCCCGCTTGGTGCCAGGGCCAAGATCGGTCCTCCGCTTCCCGGGGAGCACTGGGAGAGCAGGCTCTTCCCATATAGCCTTAGAGAAACCCTTTCTACGTATTCTTCAAGCTGAGAAAATTATCCCTTACTCTGGCTCTGCGCCTTCGTCCGTGAGCATGTGGTGTTGGGGTGTGAAACCGAAAAGTAGCTGACCCTTGGGAGATGATGGAGCGCGTTCACCAAGCTGTTTCTGCCTTGTCCCTTGTGTTTGGAGCCTCAGTGCCTCAGAACATTTTTCTAGCCTGGGAATGAGGCCGTGAAGCTAGACCAGTGAGATGTCAGCTGGGGAGGCCCAGAGAAGCTGGGAATGAGACTAGTATCAAATCCGTACCAACAGGGACCCGTCTCTCTGTTCTTAGAGGCAGAGTTTCAAGGGTCACAAACACGCCGATGTAATAAAAGTTATTTTTATTGCTACTGCTGTTGTTTAAAAACGTGAGTCATTCATTCTGTTTTCCTAATTTGTTTTTTACAGTGACATCCCTTATAAAGTCAAAAATTAGTATTGTGTGTGTGTGATCATCTATGTAGTAAAGCTTACCTAGAAATTTAACTTACCCCAGAAAATATTACTGGAAAGAGTACTGCATTCAGGCTTGATGTTTTGGTTTGTTTGTTTTTGTTTGTTTTTGTTCTTGTTTTTCCAGAATCAAACCTCAGAGACTTTAAATACTTTCTCCCCGTTTGATTGCATAAATGGGGCCCCAGGAAAAATAGAAAAACAGTGCATTTGAAAGCTGTTACTATGCTAACCTTCTTTTGCAAATGTCCTCCAAATCCTGGAGGTTGAATTTCAAACTTTGACCATTCTTTAAAACAAAGAGGGAGAGGAGCCTGGAAGTCTAGACTCTGAATTTTCCCACGACCCTTCCTTAAAGGTGTGCGTAGCTTCATTCCACCACCCCAACCAACTGGAGAAAGAGCAGAATAGTCTGAGATCACTTGGAAGCAACAGCACAATTTAAGGTCTGGTAAATCCCTAGTAACTCTGTCCCTGGCTGCCACAGGAAGCTCTGTCAGCATGTTTTTGATCTGAGTGTGCCTCTTGATTAGCTTAAATCTGGCATTTACTCAGGGGGCAGGAGTGTTAACCAAGTGAAATGGAGACCTTTTAATCTGTTATTGGTAATGCACAGCCATCCAATATCAGTAGCGATATTTGCAAGCCAGCCGGTGCCCCACACACTCAAACATGCCCAGCCCTCCGCTGTCTGGAGACTTTCTTTGCATTTCCCAGTACTTCTAACAGTTTATCTCTGGCAGCTTTCTCACATTGAGGCATAAGAAGAATGCCTGTTCTATGTTCCTTTTTCTCCTCTGCCCATCCCCAGTCCCTGTTTTCCTTGTCTCGGGGAGTCTAAACAGAAGAAAACAAAGGAATCAAGGGTTCACTGCATTTCTCTTACATTCTCCCCATTGTCTCTACCCTCCCTTATGAAACTCTTTGGGGTCTTACGAGAACGTACAAGGCAAAAACGAAAAAGGTCATATGTCTGCATGATTATTCTGCGGAGAAAGAGAGCTTGAGGAAGGTGGCTAACAATTTGGCGCCCAGCAATCACTGAGCCATACATAGCCAATCAAATCCAAAGAGTCCGAGTTGGAATTTTTCTTTAAGAAATGCAGTACCGCCTAAGGGAGGTTTATTTTGAAATCTAGAATGTGGGTAGAAGAAAAGGCTATTTGGCTCAGTCCTTAAGCGCTGCCTTTGGTTCAGGTCATGATCCTGGAGTCCCAGATTCAAGCCCCACGGAGGGCTTCCTTCTCGGCGGGAAGCCTGCTTCTCCCTCTCTCTCTCTCTCTTCCCCTGCTTGTGTTCCCTCTCTAGCTGTGTTTCGCTCTGTCAAATAAATAAAATCTTAAAAAGAAAAAAAAAAAAAGAATCCCAA
>PITA01002664.1:0-155886 GCA_004023965.1 Spilogale gracilis | reverse complement strand
CATATACTGAGGGCCTAATATGTGTTAGATTCTGTCCTAGGTGCTGCAAGAATAATTCATTGAGTAAAAGTATTTGCAGTTGAGCATTCAGCCATCATTGCAAAGTGGATCCAGAAGTGAAGGTGAAAGTTAGTATGAAGACCTAGATACAGTATCTCTCTGCTGCACGTTACAACCATTTGTTTCCATTGGTTATTTTAAATGAAACAGAATGTTTGGGCTGAATGCAACCTATTCTAATCCCTTTCATGTAGAGTAACTCAGGATCACAGAGTAAATTATTAGTAGCTAGGTCAAATGGAGATTGCTGAATGTTAGGTTGATATTTGTTCCCAAAGAGTGTTAGGAGTGATCCATGTATTTTAGCAAGATCAAAGAAACCTCTTAGGCTATGTGAAGTCATTAATGACTCTGAATCCTGCCTTGATAGAAGAAGACAACAAATTGGATGTTGATGTCAGGGTCCAAGCTTTCACTTTGGTTAGTAGAGTCTTTGGTACTGATTAACCTATAAAATATAATCAAATAGATAAATAGTTTTTTTATACAGAAAAGAAAGAAGGAGATGGGATTTTAGAGGATTAGTCCATCTAAGCTGGAGCTGAGCTCCTCGTGTGGCTCTTTGACTGCTCTTATCACTGCTGAACAGAGGTGGAATGAACATCGTAGACATCCAGAGCTGGATAGAACACTTGGGACCACAATTTAACCTTTTCATTTTACAATTGGGATACTAAACTAAAGAAAGTGACTTGCCCAATGATGCACAAATAGCTGGAGGCAGCACAAGGCATCTTGATTCCGAATTGTTTTCCTACCTCCCTATCTCATGTTTTGACACTATTTGGTAGAATACCAGAGCTTTGTTTCACAAGTGATAGTTTATTTTTCTTTTGACAGTAAACTCTCTGTCTGCAGTAGAAGATAATTCTGTGTCTATTTATATTACTTTTAGGTTTCTGGCATCTTTTCTTCCAGCATGCCAAGGCATAATTGTTTCAAAGAGTGAGCAAATTTCAATAAAGCTTGATCTACATAGACTTTGGGCTCATTCTTTCAAGTCTTAAGAAAGGTAACAATAGCAGTGGGGGATGAGAATTTTCTGTACCAGAAGAAGTAGCTATTTTAGGGGGAGTTCCTACTCTGCTGCCATCAGTTGCTTTTTCTTGTAGATTTGACTCATTCTTTTAGGCGTCTTAATTTTGAGAGATATTAGGGATGTATGCATATGTATCTGGAAAGTTCAGCAGATATTTAAACAGAAGAAGCATAAAAATTCTCTCTTGTTTACAAATCCCTCAAGTAATCACACCTTAAAAAATAAACTATGGATGGATAATGGCCATGGCTTTCACTGTCTACAGAGGATGTTCATTAGGAATCTGGGGTGTGAGGTTGATGCACCGTTATCAGCAAGTACAGGACTGTTTGTGATTGCTCAGAAGACTTCAAAAACTCATTCAAAAGTTTATTCCAGTTAGAAAGAAGGTCTTTGTGAAGCCCTCCTCCTTTTTTAAAAGATTTATTTACTTTATTTCAGAGAGAGAGTGCGCAAACGAGAGGTAGGGGAGGGGCAAAGAGAATCTGGGCAAGCAGACTCCCCACTGAGTGCAGAGCCCCGCAGGGCTCTACACAGTGCTTGGTGCAGGCTCAGCAAGGGCTCAATCCCATGACCCTGATATCATGAACTGAGCTGAAATCCAGAGTCAGTCGCTTAACCAACTGAGCCACCCATGTACCCAGGACTTTGTGAAGCTCCTTTTGTATCTGATGGGAGTTCATGGATATGCCACTGCTGGTGGACCTCCCTACAAGGACCACAGTAGAATGTGTCATCCATACCCTCATTCAGTTGCTTTCACACCTTTCCTTTCAGATCCAAATGGGCCATGTCCTCATCATTGATAAGCCCATATTACAACCTCTCCAAAAAAAAAACAAAACAAAAAAAACAAAAAACTGCATGTTTATTGGTCTTCATGAGGTAACAAATCCCTGCTCCCATTCAGGGAAAAGAAGTTCAGCCTAGTGGAATTTAAAATTTTTGCACTGCTTTTACATATTCACCAGCATGCTAAAATTTTATATAATTTTATGTCACAATCAGCTATGCCATAGTATGTGTACTTATGTACTGATCATCCTTTTTCTTTCTTTTTTTTTTTTTTTTTGATCATCCTTTTTCTTAATACTCTCTTGTACCTGTTGCACAGAAGTCTAACTCCTACCTTTTGACTGCCCCTTTGGTCTCATGCAGAGAGAAGTTAGCTACCACTTCCCCACTCACCTCCTTGGACATCTTGATTCTCACATGAGGAAGACCTCAGGGTCACCTCTTAGAAAATCTTCTCTTTATGTGTTGGGTGTTTAAAAACAATTGCTCAGACGAGCAGGAAGATTTCTGTGGTTCTACCAAGACCACTGCTTTGCAGTTATATAGATTTCTAGCTTTACATACTTCATTGGATCCTTATAAAATAATGGATTGATGGAGACAGGCATTACAATCATGTGCCGGGAGCCGGCCCCGGCAACGGTAACGGTCGGGGTTCTCCGAAGGTGGTGATGGAGTCGGCGATAAAATGAGGAGACCTGACTCGAAGAGTGGCGTGGGGATCTCCTCTCCTGAAAACTGTGTCTTCAGGGTTCTTTATTTAAAGCCTTTTAGTTACATCAACCTAGCTTTAGGCAAACAGTTGGTTCTGTCTCTCTTGCTCTCTGCTTCTCTGTTTGTCTATCTCTTGCTGTCTTTCGCTTCGCTCTCTTCCTTTGCCTCTCTCTGTGCTTTCTCTCTGTGTCTGTGTCTCCGTCTCTCAGACTCTCAGTCTCTCTTTGCAGGCTCTCTTGCTTTTGCCAGCTCTCCTGCTCTCTCCTCTAAGGCTCTCTTGCTGCTTCCTCGCAGGCCCTCTGCCTTTTTCTCTCTGTCTCTCAGTCTCTCCGCAGGCTCTCAGTCTCTCTCTGTCTCACGACTTTGTCTCTCTTGACTGTCAAGGGTCCCAGTCTTTTATTATTCCCACGTGAGGACGTTGGGTGGTGCAGTTAAATCTTTAACTGCTTTTGCACCCACCCTAGAGACAGGATTAGTATTGTTACTGCAGGGTAGAGTGATTGCTTAAACTCACAGAAGTTGAGACCACTGAGGCACAGGGATCAAGAAATACAGAAAAGAGATACAGAGATATGATTGCCAGGAGGACGATTAAATGGAACTATGTCTTGAATAAGCACACTAAGGACATATTGCCCTGACCCACAGGGTAAGTGGCTTTTCGGATTCTAGGCAGGGAAAGCCCCTCTGGGCTTTCATTCACATTCACAGGTACCTCACCAGAGTTTCTGGTGGCTTGGGCATGGAGGGAAGGGTGGATCATGCACCGTCCCAGACAATCATGTGTTTCAGGTGAGGGAATTCAGTCTCAAAGATTAAGTGATACCAAAAGTCACTGAGTTACTAGGGATGGAAACAAGACTGAGACACAGATCTAATTTTTGGTACAGAACATTTTTTAAAAACATCCCATGTCTCCATATTTTCTTATCTGCAGATTTAAAATTTGTTACCGCATAAGCAGCCATAGAATCCTGTGCCTATGACCCAAGTCAATATATGATACATGCCACATGTTGTATGTGACTTTCTGCCAGTACAGCTGCTAATGATTGCCTTGATTAGGTAAATGACTGAGGGAAGCCCGGGAAGTCTCTAAGCCATTCACACATTTTCTAACCATGGCTTGAGGTTGTGGAAGGAGGACAAGGGAAGCCAATGAACATTTACTGAATGTCTGTTAGTTATAAATGCTGTGCAGGACTTTACTTGTGAGCACAGCAATCTTGTGAGGGAGTTAGGTATTTTTTGCATTTTCAAAGTCAGAGATATGAGGTTTTGAGAGTCAAGATCATGCAGCTAGAAAGTGGCACATTCGTGTAAATGTATTATAGTGAACCATACCCTTCTTAACATTCAATTTCTCAATCCAGGCAAATATATTTGTTCTCTCACTAAAAAGAACTGGATGTTCTACACTGTTGAAATTGAGGTAGTCAGTTAATGAAGCATGGTATGGGATGAAGAGACAGATCAGGATTGGAATTTTAATCTATAAATTATGCTATATTGTTATCATCATCAAACACAATAAACTTCGATATTTCTGGTCTTCTTTATTTCTTAGAAAAGAATACATTCCATTTTATTTAAACTGGTATTCTCTTATAGTCATGAAATCTTTAACCATGTATTCATGTGGTGTCATGTTCAAGACATTAGCATATGTTATTACCCACAGAGCCCTGAGAATTTCAAATTTAATATACAATGAATTTTAGAATAGGGCCTATTTAATACTTATGCCTCCAGACATTTTTTGGAGAGTTCCAAGTTGGAACCAAAAAGTAAATAAAAACTTTTTCAAAGCTTCCAACACATTTAAGAAGTGAAATCCTGTTGACAAATACTTTGGCCAAATGCCATTAACTAAAACTTCTGCTAACAAATTTCATTGAAGTTTTATTGAAAAAAAAATTCCATTAAAATGACAACAAAACAACACAGTTCCAGGGTGATGGTAAGAACTGTGTTTAGGAGAGATGGTTTTGATTATAAAGTTTTTTTTTTTAATGAAAATGTGTACATAAGAAAATTTTCTCACATCCAGCCTCTTCTCTTGGCAGCAAAATATCTCCATGGATATACTTGTCAACTTAACAGCTATCAGATGAGTAGTTAGCCAAACAAGATCTTCAGGGTAAAGGCTTTTCTGGATGTACTGGTAGAGTATTATCACCAAATGTTGGTTCCTTCAGTCCTCCAATTAACATTTGAGTTTCTGGCTGCAGCGGTTTAAAGGTGGGGATTGATTCGAAGTACTTTAGTAATAGTAATCTCTACTTGTTTGAAGAGCTGATTTTTTTTTTTCTTCTCACCTAAGGCTATGTGTGTGTATGTTTTAGTTTCTTCTTTTTTTTTTTTGATGTTTCAAGTTTTTATTTACATTCTAGTTAGTTAACATATAGTGTAATATTAGTTATTTGTTTCAGGAGTAGAATTTTAGTGATTCATCCCTTACATATAACACCCAGTGCTCCTACAAGTGCCTGCCTTAATACCTATCATCCATTTAGCCTATCTACCTCTCCTCAAGTAACCATCAGTTTGCACTCTATAGTTAAGAGTCTCTCTTATGGTTTGCCTCCCTCTCTCTCTTTTTTTTTTTTCCTTTCCCTTATATTTGTTTTGTTTCCTAAATTCTATGTATGGTCAAATCATATGGTATTTGTCTTTCTCTTATTTTTTTTCTTAGCATAATACACTCTAGCTCCATCCATGTCATTGCAAATGGCAAGATTTCATTCTTTTTGGTGGATGAGTAATATTCCACTTTACATATATGCTACTTCTTCTTTATCCATTCTTTCGTCAATGGACATTTGGGCTCTTTCCATGATTGGCTGTTGTTGATAATGCTGCTGTAAACGTCTGGGTTCATGTGCCCCTTTGAATCAGTATTTTTGTATTCCTTGGGTAAATGCCTAGTACAATTGTTGGGTCATAGGGTGGTTTTATTTTCAGCTTTGAGAAATCTCCATATTGTTTTCTAGAGTGTCTGCAGCAGTTTGCATTCCCACCAATGGCGTAAGAGGGTTTCCCTTTCTCTGCATCCTTGCCAACATCTGTTGTTTCTTGTGTTGTTAATTTTAGCCATTCTGACTGGTGTGAGGTGATACCTGATTATGGTTTTGATTTCTATTTCCCTCATGATGAGTGATGTTGATCATCTTTTACTGTGTCTGTTAGCCATTTGTATGTCTTTTTTTTTTTTTTTAAGATTTCTGTATTTATTTATTTGACATAGAGAAACACAGCCAGAGAGGGAACACAAGCAGGGGGAGTGAGAGAGAGAGAAGCAGGCTTCCTGCCAAGCAGGAAGCCCGATGTGAGGCTCGATCCTGGGTTTCTGGGATCATGACCTGAGCTGAAGTCGTTTATACAACTGAGCCACCCAGGTGCCCCTGTATGTCTTTTTTCTAATTAAAATTTTTACTTATTTTTTATTATGTTCAGTTAGCCATCATATAGTATATCGTTAGTTTTTGATGTGGTGTTCAGTGATTCGTTAGTTGCTTATAACACTTAGTGCTCATCACAACACATGCTCTCCTTAATACCCATCACCCAGTTACTCCACCCTCCCACACTCCTCCTGCAACCCTAAGCTTGTTTCCCGGAGTCCAGAGTCTCTCATGGCTTGTCTCCCTCTCTCATTTCTTCCCAGTTTTCCCCTCCCTTCCTCTGTGGTCCTCCATGCTTTTCCTTATATTCCACGTATGGGTGAACCCATATGACATTTGTCTTTCTCTGCTTGACTTATTTCACTTAGCATAATCCCCTCCAGTTCTGTGCATGTCAGTGCAAATGGTAGGTATTCATCCTTTCTGATGGCTGACTAATATTCCATGGTATATATGAACCACATCGTCTTTATCCATTCATCTGTTGAAAAACATCTCAGCTCCTTCCATAGTTTGGCTATTGTGGACATTGCTGCTATGAACATTGGGGTGCATGTACTCCTTCTTTTCACTACATCTGTATCTTTGAGATAAATACCTAGTAATGCAATTGCTGTGTTGTAGGGTCGCTCTATTTTTAATGTCTTGAGGAACCTCCATTCTGTTTTCCAGAGTGGCTGCACCAGCTTACATTCCACCAAAAGTGTAAGAGGGTCCCCTTTCTCCCACATCCTCACCAATATTTGTTGTTTCCTGTCTTGTTTATTTTTAATATTTTTATTTAAAAATATTTTTCAAAGATTTGTATGTATTTGTCAGAGAGAAGGAGAGAGAGAGAGAGAGAGTCAGAACACAAGTAGGGGGAGCAGCTGGTAGAGGGAGAAGCAGGCTCTCTGCTGAGGAAGGATCCTGATGCAGAATTCAATTGATCCCAGGATCCTGGGATCATGACTTGAGCTAAGGCAGACACTTAACTGACTGAGCCACCCAGGAACCCCCTGTTTTGTTAATTTTTACTATTCTAACTGGTGTACGCTGGTATCTCATTGTGGTTTTGATTTGTATTTCCCTGATGGCTAGTGATATTCAACATTTTTTCATGTGTCCATTAGTCATTTGTAGGTCTTCTTTGGATAAGTGTCTGTTCATGCCTTCTGCTCATTTCTTGACTGGATTATTTGTTTTCAGGTGTTGAGTTTGATAAGTTCTTTATATATTTTGGATACTATCCCTTTATCATATATGTCATTTGCAAATATCTTCTCTCATTCCATAAGTTGCCTTTACATTTTGTTGTTTTTCTTCACTATGCTGAATCTTTTTATTTTGATGAAGTCTCTATAGTTTAGTTTTGCTTTTGTTTCTCCTATCTTGGGAAATATATCTAGAAAGAATTTGGTATAACCTGGGGCACTGGGGTGGCTCAGTCGGTTAAGCATCTGCTTTTGGTTTGGGTCATGATCCCAGGCTCCTGGGATCGAGCCCCACATCGGGCTCCCTGCTTGGCAGGAAGCCTGCTTCTCCCTCTCCCACTCCCCCTGCTTGTGTTCCCTCTCTCACTGTGTCTCTCTTTGTCAAATAAATAAATAAATATTAAAAAATAATAATAAGTTGGTATAACCAATGTTAAAGAGATTACTGCTTGTGTTCTGTTCTAGAATTTTTATGGTTTCAGACCTCACATTTAGGTATTTAACCCATTTTGAATTATTTTTGTGTTTGGTGTAAGAAAGTGGTCCAGTTTCATTGTTTTTGCATACTGCTGTCCAGTTTTGCCAGCACCATTTGTTGAAGAGATTATCTTTTTGCTATTGGATATTCTTTCCTGCTTTATTGAAGATGACCATATAGTGTGGGTTCATTTCTGGGTTTTCTGTTTGGTTCTTTCGGTCTGTGTGTCTATTTTTGTGGCAATACCATACTATTTGATTACTACAGCTTTGTAATATAACTTGAAGTCTTGAATTGTGATGGCTCCAGTTTTGCTTTATTTTTTCAAGGTTGCTTTGGCTATTCAGGGTCTTTTGTGGTTTCCATACAAATTATAGGATTGCTTGTTCTCTGTGAAAAATGCTGTTGGTATTTTTATAGGGATTGCATTAAATGTGCAGATTACATTAGGTAGTGTAGACATTTTAACAATATTTGTTTTCTAATCCATGAGCCTGGAATGTCTTTCCACTTGTTTGTGATAGACTCCAAATTTTGAGTGCCTCAAGTATCTTGATGAGAATTTTGGCAATTTCTTTGCTTTGAGATATTCTTATGTGAAGAATATTTGTTCTTAAATGCTTGTAAACAGGTAAAATATAGGGCCTTAAGTAGAATTATGAAGCACTCATAATGTTCAGCCAGGCTCCAACATTTGCCATAAAATACTCTTGTCATCCCTATGTGATCTAACAACCAGTTGATGCAAATTAAATGTGCTCTAAGTTATCTGTCAATTACTGTTCTGTTGAATCAGCAGCCTTGAGTACTAAAATTTCAGGGATGGCTTAGAAGGTAGGTTGTAGGATCATCTTCTATGTATAGTGTGTAACTGTTTCCTCCAACACTGTTTCTTGACTGATCTACATTTGATAATTTCTGACAGTCCTCAAAATGCTTGAGCCTGTGAGAATGCATCATTACAAGACTGCAGAAATTGATAATATAGCTTTGGGAATAAATCCTGGCTATAGCACAAAGGCTGAAGCATCTTCTAAATGGGGTCAGAAAACCTGGGAAACCTGTGCCTATGTGTATGGTGGGCGCAGGCATGAAGAGTTACACTCATGGTCTGCTTATAGATCTAATGATTCATTTTGCAGGTGCCATAGGGAAGGATTTCTTGAGACACAGTACTGGTTGGGTGAATCTATTCACCTGGCATAAAGCCATCCCTATGAACTGCATGGTGGTGAAGCCCCGGAACTGTATCTATTCACTATGTCTGTCACAAGACTTAGCGGCTCTATGATATGTAGTTGAATTTATTAATGGGGGAGAGTAAAACCTGGAAGGAGATTATACTTTTTTTTAAAAGATTTTATTTATTTATTTGACAGAGAGAAACACAGCCAGAGAGGGAACACAAGCAGAGGGAGTGAGAGAGGGAGAAGCAGGCCTCCTGCCGAGCAGGGAGCCCAATGTGGGGCTCGATCCTGGGTCTCCGGGATCATGACCTGAGCCGAAGGCAGTCACTTAACCAACTGAGCCACCCAGGTGCCCCAAGATTATACTTTTAAATGATGAAGACACTATCTACATTTTTGTCACCAGAATTTTTGAATCTTATCCAGAATGTTCTGGAGCTGCATTAATAGACCTCCCTATTGCCTCCAATTCTATGTCATCCCAACAGCTGTCAGTTAATTAAAATGGGTCTCTTGAACAGGACTTCTCAGGTTTACTATGCATAAAAATATGTAAACAAATGTCCTGGGAATCTTGATAAATGTAGCTTCTGATTTAACAGGTTTAGGGTGGGGCCTGAAGTTTTATATTTTGAAAAAGCTTCTGGGTAATACAGATGCTGTTGGTCCATGAACCGCCATTCGAGTAGCATAGCTTCAGATTTGCTTTCAAGGAAATAAAATAAAATTAACATTTATGAGTTACAACTCACGCCAGAAGGCTCCAGGCAATTTACAAATACTGTAAATACCCAGCTTTCCACGGTATCTGAAAAATCCATAATATGTCCATTTTCAGATGAGAAAACCGAAGCTTGGATATTTTAACTTAATCCAAATCAGCTAGTTAATAATGGCAAAGTAAGACTGGATCCTGGTTTCTCTGACCCCGAAGATTTTCATGCTTCTGCCTTGATCATGCAGCCTCCCATTGCTTGAGGTCCCTCGGAGTATGCTGACCTGCAAAGGTTTTTGTTGTCAAAATGTATCTCGAAGGATGAGTAAACTAGCAGATTGAAACCCTCTCCACCCAAGTACCAATAATACAGTAACAAAGTGATTCTTTAGAAAGTCATAAATACAGAGAAACAGGGAAAGTAGGAAACCTTGGGAATACAAGAAAGCACACAGGCAAGTGGTAATTGTAGTAATAAACCAGAGAGAGCTGGGTCTAGGAGGCAGTGGGAAGAGCCAGAAGTCAGCTGATAGAATTGTCAGTGATTCTCAAGCCTCTGCCAGAAGAGTCATCTTTTGAGTTTACACCATTCACCAGGAGAATGAGTACTGGAAATTTTAGAGTAGCTCAGTGTCTAAATAAGTAGGGAACATGCTGGCTGTACATTTGGAGGACAGTAGTGAAGCTCTGATAGGGAACTGATGAAAGGGACAAAGGAAATGAGGAAGAGCATCACCATTACCACTCAACATTTATTGTAAATGTTCTTAAAAAAAAAAGGGAGAACCTTTGCCTTCAAGAGGAATTAATGTAAGAGAATATCTGCTAAAACCAAATAATAATGTATTTTTTTTCTACTTGTAAGAAACTAGGAGAGGAGTCTTCTTGATGAGATGGAACCATGGAACTGGACTGGGGAGAAACGCTGAACTTACATGAAGGAGAAAGAGCTCAATGAGTTCTCTTAGTACAGGGGAACAGCTTTAGTAAAACTCTAGAGGCATAAATGCTTATGATAAAAGGAAGAGATTTAGGAATAAAAATTTAGAGTGGGTGAGGCAAAGTAACAGTGGGCAGCAATTTGAATAGAAGGGAAATAAGAGGCCAGTGAGCATAGCCAACAATGAGCGACTAGCCACTGACTCCAGGGAAAGGCAGTGTGAATCACCCCTGGGTTTTGCTTGCTCCTATAGATCTGTCAGAGTGCAAATGACAAGTGCAGAGTAAGACGAAGAGGTGAGTACCACAGCAGCAGAGAAGCAGGTGGGGACTACCAGTTATCAAGGAAACAAAGGCTTGGCATGAGGACCTCATTCCTTCTAATCGGAGTGGACCCGGAGATCTAGAATCTATAGTATTAAATTATTGACCTAGGTAACTGTATTCATCTTGAGAACATAATTTTGCTGCAAATCCCAGTGACAATGCTCCTGTTACCTAGTTCACCGGAGAACAAAGTATGAGTTCCTGAATTGTGGGAAGCATTGGTCTTTATTCTTTTAGGAGTTTTGGTCAGGAAGACACATGGACCCTGTGGCTGTAGGATACCCAAATGGTTATTCCACCTACAAGATGATAATTGTTTTAGTTGTTTCTTTTAGTTTTAAGCCCCATAAAAAGAGTCCTTAAAATTATGATTTATTTTAAAATTTTTCTCAGTGTCTTTGCTCTCTGTTTAGTATATACTAGTGCTCGATACATATTTTCCCACTTATTTTTGAACATTCCCAGAACCAACACCTTAGCTTTTTTTTGGAGATAATAAGATGCTTTATGTAAAAATAAGCAAGCAGAAACTACCCCAAACTAGCACAGGTATGCAATATGGAAAAAATAGCTCAGATTTTGGATTTTGAAAGCACTAGAATTTTCCTTTTCTGTTTTTAGTTGTGGAACAGAGGAAGAGAAAGGGTCCTAAAGCTACTGTGGTATAGACATCAACAACCTTGGTTGATCCTTGGATGTGTCGTTAACTCCCTGGGTTTTGACTTCCTGAAATATAAAAGGAAAGCTTATACTAAGCCATCTCTCCGATCCTGTTAGCTCAAACACACTCTGATCCTGAAGATGTAATCTCCGTTTTCTAGATCTACATTTACGCTAAGGGAAATGTCATTGCAGGTTTTTCATCACCAGAGCAAAACTCTTAAAGTAGCAGATTGAACAATACATTTGTATCTCACAGTACAACAGGTCATCCCTCATTTATACAAATCTTGTTGAAGAAATGACAGTCAAAAGCCTCTCCATATTCAAGCATTAAAAAAAAAATCTATAAAATTATACTCAACTGGTTAGCAGCTGTGTCTGAGGTTTTAATAGAGTTATATTTCTTTTCTGTTTCAGAGAAGGCTTTTACAAATGAATATGTGATGGGGCCCTTGATTTGGCTGCCCTTTCCAAACTGTAGACTAAATTTATTAATGCAGCTCATGACGTAGCCCCTTAATTTGTTTCATTAAGCATGGTTTTTATTTTGTCAGAAGCCAATGTATATATTTTGTCATTGTGGAAGTTAATTTCAGGTAAACAGGAATAAGATAATAGATTTACCCCACATGAAACAAATCAGATATGTAAAAACCTGCATTAAAAAAATTCAATGTAAAATTACTCACTTTCTCCAAATAATTATTTATAAATGTATTTATTCCTCAAGGATTATATTAGAGAACACTTAACCCACTATTTATTCATTCATTCAATTACAACAAATTCAATTTATGTACAATTTTTGGAATTTCATTTCTTATTTAATTATGGTCAATTTGTGAGGTTTAAGCAACTACGATTTTTTAAATGAAAACACAAGTAGAATTTCTGTTTGACAGCAGTAATTATATTGGATTTAGAGATAACACAAAATGAGAGGACAGATAAAACTAAAAAAAAAAAGGCTAATAAAGATTAGTATAAAACAAAAAAAAGGAAAAGAAAAAAAAGAACTAATACGTTTCCACCTACAACCTGAATAGAGCAGATTAAGAAAAAAATACTGAACAGACTGATAAATATAAATACAATATCAAAATAATCTGATATGAGAATTTAAGGATTAAAAAAGCAACACCCCTGCCCCATGCCTCTCTGTCTGTCTTTTCCACATACGCTGTCTCTCTCGTTGGGAGCACACTAGCTTCATTTAGGTTTTATCTCTCATATGGGAGGCACTGAGATTTGGAAATTTAATTCTTTCAAGATTTTGCTATACTGGGGATTCAAAGAGGATTGTTCAATTGATACTGAGTTCCTGGTATGACAGTCTTTTTAATAGCCTACATTTCGGTGCAAATGAATGAAAAATGCACATGCTCTATGTGAGGAGCCAGGAAGTCTGTGAACATGTTAAATAAATAAATAAACACATACATACATAAATACATCAATAAATAAAAAAATAAAAATAACTGATATTTATTTGGATCCTACTATCAACCAAACACTGTTAGTCCATCTGTGTGAGGCTGTTAATACTATTTGCATTTCCCTGAATCAGAAATTAAGGCCTAAAAAGAACCTGTAGCAAGTACAGCTGCTGGGCTTCGTCCACCACTGTTACATTTAATGCATCATCTCCTGCTCTGAACTAATTCCCTAAAATATGGTCGCAGTCTGTAAGTGGATTATCAGCTCGTGGTTTTCTCAAAAATAGTAGACAAAGGAATATAACACTGTGAGGCATGGTCATTGATATTAGGTAAGTATGAAATGTTGGTGGAGGAAGTCAGAATAGGGAATGAGTATATTAATTTAATGAACAACAGGAAAATCTTCACATGAAAGACAATATTTGTGATTAGTTGCTAAGAAATGAGAGAATTTTGACAAGTGGGGTCAGGCAGGTGGGAACATTCCAGAAGAAAGCAAGAACTCAGCTAGTATCACCTGTGCCTGAAGGACAGAGGTAATCCTGGAAAAGGAAATCAGACAGTTTTATAGGGAACTTTAAGTAAAAAACCAAGGAGTTTTTACATGCCAAATGAAACTGGAAATGCAGAGCTCAATTAGGAGGCACTAATAATAGACTAAAGTCCATGTGGGTCTTGCCAATCAACGATGCGGCAGCGTTAGAGACGGTGAAGACCACAAGTTCCTCAAAGTTCTTGTAGTTGTGACTATTATTATTACCAACAGGAAAAAGAAACCAGAGCTAGTAAAAATCTTCCAGTCATCTTGTATGAACCTATTTAAGTTGCTTTTCTTCTTGAACTGTGTTTTCCTTGATGCTTATCCCGGAGAAAATAAACAGACAAAGCAACTATCAGCTCTCCATGCCATGTGTGGACACACCAAATGCGGGTCAGTCATTGGACTGAAACTGGGGCTCCCAGGCCATGGCCACAGTGCTAGAGGAGATTGGATGCCAGCAGCATGTTATCCCATCTCCAAGCCAGTCGGGAGACCAATTTTTCTTAGGAGGACTTTTCACTGTGGCAATTTATGCATCTATTCAATTAGTCCAATAGTATTTTTTCTTTTATGTGTATTTTTTCAAACGGATACTAAGTTGTTAAGACTAAATGCATATTAAGTCATTTGGACCTAACTACTTAATAAAGAGAACTGTTAGATAATTTTTTCAGTTTTTTTTTTTTTTTTTTTTGCCTGTAGGTGATGTGAGAGAAATTACTGAGACATCCAGGTTGCTGTAAATTAATATTTTGGAAAATATACATCTTCAACGCCCTCTGTAGGACTGGGGAGTATATAAGTGGCATTAGATAGGATAAGATTTCTTTAATTTCCAGTCTCAAGAATCTTTGTCACCATCCCACACCAGCTACCCACTTCTACCATCATATTTTAGATCTTGTCATCAGGAATACTTGATAATATCTCTACATTCATTAAACCCAACTCTCCAGATACTTTACGTCTGCACCCAAGCATCAGAGTATGATTAGAGAAAAACACAATCATGCTGCCTAGTCAATGTTGAATCCTCAAATACATCATTGGTGTTTCATTATCAACCTAGGAGAGAAAAAAAGGAAAAAAATGAGATTACTCATTCACACTTCCCTGTCTTCCAAACTCTAACACCCCTCCCCAATACTTTATTCCTTACTTCCCTAAAAAAATAGAATCTATCAGAATAGACTTCTTTTCATCCCCAAATCTCTTACTTTACCTGCATCCATTTCTCTTTCCTCTCTTTTTATTCTTCATGTTTCATGATTGAACTAGCCCCATTCTAATCTTTAGTTTCTTTAGTTGTCTATTAGAGATCAGTCCCTCTTGCTTCTTGAAGGGCTTCTCTTTGCATCTTACTCTTTTCTTTCTCTTGTATATCTCTCCCATAAATACAGAATCATGCTGTAAAGTCTTTCCCCTTAAAATATAGGAGAACACCCACTTTTGATCAAGCAATCATCCCATTTACTCCCTTTTACAGCAAAAAAAAAGAAAGAAAAAGAAAAAAGAAAAAATTTGTCTCTGCCCACTCTCTCTTCCTCATCTGTCATTGTCTCTTTGATCCACTCCAGTTAGACTTTTGTTTTCACTGTTCTGCCAAAATAACTCTTACAAAGGATATTTCCATTTTGCCAGGCTCAGTGGTCTTCTTTCAGTTTTTATATTACTATATTTCTCAGTAGCATTTGGCATTGATGATCATTCCTTTTATATAGAAACACCTCCTTAATGGCTTCTGGAGTCCTACCCTCCTGGTTTTTCTCCTGTCTCTTTTATCATTGTCTGTTTCATCCACTTCCAGTGAATCCTTGTATGTAGGCTTTGTTTTAATCACCTGTACACCCAGCAACTATAACAGAATCTGGCGCATGGTACTCTGGATCCCAGAATAGAGATGACAATTTCCGATGGAAAATTTAGGGAAGATGGTGAAAATAGTATCTTTGAACCAGACCTTAAGTAATGCATAGGGTTTCATAAAATATTTTATTTTGAAGGGCTGAGGGCTTTAAGTCAGAGAAAAAGGCATTAACAAAGATACAAATTTAGAAATCATGGGATAAACTCTGGAAATAATGACAAAGCTTCCAGTCACACTACAGGATGGAAGCTAGGATTTCAAGGTACGAACTTCAGGGTTGCAGGAACAAAGAGTTGATAATACACATCTACACTAAATCCAGAGGAGAGTTTTAATTCAGAGCTCAGCCATAGTTCCTGGCATTTGGGGGATATTAAAATACATAGATGGAGTCTTACTAGAATACAGTATACAGATTAAATGATGTCTTTGAAGGCTATATTTGTAAAATGCAATCGTTTTTCATGCCACGCATCAATTATTGACTTTTAGTTTAGAACCCACCCTTCTTGGCCTTGTGTTGTGATACTTGGGCTAAACTCTGTAAGCATTCATCACCTGGCACAGAACTAGGCCCTGTCAATAGAAGGCACTGAGGGGACATTTCTTCCAGTATCTGTTCCTTGCCTGTTCTCCTGTTCCTAAGGAGTAGTGGCCAACCAGTGGCTTTCTGTGTAGTTTCTCCAGGATCCTAGTGGGTGGTTGCTGAGTGAATCCACAGGTACCTCAGTGGACAGCTTCCTAGAAAGTCCTGTGGGTACCCCACTGGTTGCCTTCCATGAAAATCGTAGCGTGATTTTCCAGTGAGTGGTTTGTTTTTCGCTTGCCGGTTCCAACCTACAGGCACTCAATAAACCAGTCATACCATGGGCCACAGCCATACCCCCCAAGGATGTCCGAATCTCAACCTTAATAGAGCCTCCTTCTGAGTTGGTTCCTTCCTTGAGTACTGTCCTTCAGCCCTATTCATAGTAGCTGCTCTCATGTATGCTGTATTATTTTATGTTCTTTTACCTTTTATTAGTAAAATGCTCATTACGTTGTATTGGTTAACAATTCCTAATATTAAAGTTTCCCCAATTAAATTGCCAGTTCGGTTTCCATATTGGATTGGATTATTACTAATAAGTTAATATTCCATGTATAATGGATATCACCCAAGATGTAGCAGTGGGTAAATTCAGAGTGTGCCTACTCAATATCACATATTTTCTATTCAGGTTGCCAGGAATAGGTCATCAGGTGGTAGACTCTACATCTAAACTTAGTCAAAGAACCCTGTTACCTGTGCATATACTTGAAATAAAACAAAACACCGTAAAATGTCTCCAGTCAAATGAATTTGAGAAGTATGAGAATGATATTTTCATTGCAACACATACTAATAAAACAAATATTTGAATAAGAATAAAAGAGAATAAAATGAACTTGAGATTTAATTGTGATCTGTTGAAATTGTATTTCCAAGATAGATAAGTCACCAAATGGAAAAACCAAAACAAACAAATAAAATATGTTTTGTCAAACCTGTGTCTACACTAGTGGAGAGCAATTAAATACTGAGCCAGTGTTGGTTAGTTCTCGGGGGAATTATTACTGCATTTTCTAGAGACATAAACCAGAGACAGTCTATGGTCTAGACTAGGGAGTAACAAATTATGGCTTCATGTTGACCTCCTGCTTTTGTAAATAAAATTATATTGGAATACAGCCATGGCCATTTATTTACACATTGTCTATGGCTGCTTTTGCTCTGTAATGTGGAATAGATTAGTTGTGACACCAACTGAATGGCCCCAGAAAGCCTCAAATACTTACTTGTTTTTAGGAAAGTTTCCTGACTCTGTAGGACATGGGATCTCTGCCATTGGGGTTTGAAAGCAGCTAAACAAATGGATGTGGCTGTATTCCAATAAAACTTTATTTATAAAAATAGACTGTAGGTCAGATTTGGCCTATGGGCTTTAGTTTGGTGACCCCAGCTCTAGAGCATAGTAGGTATGCAATAAATATTGTCTGAATAAATGAGAAAAAAAAAGAATTTTAAAGAATTCTAAATCTGCACGTTCTGTTCTCTTTCAGTATGTGTGGTATCTAGATCAGGCCCTTGTGACAACTGAAAACTGACTCTGATGGATGACCTAGGTAACCTCTGGAGAGTACCTGCATTGTGACCATAAACCACTGTACCTGTGTGGAAAACACTGCATTCCTGGGGCAAAAGATAAACTTCATGCTTGACAAAAAACAACTAAAAGGTAAGTTTTCTCTCTGGTGAGCTGCAGTCTTCAGTCTTCTGTTTTTCATTCCCACTGGCAGCTCAAAGCTGTCCTTAATCCATCATATGCCTCTTGAGTGTGTGCTCTGGGTTCACTGTCATGATGAAAAACTACTTCATGGATTTAGTGGAGGAATTCAAGATTGAGTCTGAGCTGTTTACATAGCTTCCAGGGAAAATGACACCCAAATGTGGGGGGAAACAATCCAAGAGGTATTTCAAGTATGTGTTTTAAAATAGAAATATTGACAATAGTACCTCTTTTATTCAAAGGTGTTAGTTCTACAAATCCAGTTAGGCATATTTCACGTGCCTTTGGGATTCCCTAATTTGATGATGCAGGCTCTCTTACGTCACTCAGATCTACTCTAGCACTCCTGTCCTACAGCTACTCACATAATTCAGGCTGTCATACCTGTCCTCTGAATTGCTACCTCTAACACTTCATGTCTCTAATTTGTTTTACCTTTCCCAGACAGATTAATCTTCCTGAAACACAAATCTGAGCATGCTGCTATTTCCCTCAGAAATTCCAGTTGATCCCCCTTTGCCTGAAGAATAAAGTGTAATTTTAGTCAAAAGTTGACATCCTTCATTTCCATTTCTCTCCACCACTCCTGCTTATACCCACCTACCTCCTTTCATGGAGGGATCCCAGGTAGAATACAGGATACACAGTTAATTTGAATATATCCCTCATACTCTAAAAATGACTCCTTGTTTATCTGAAATTTAAATTTAACTGAATATCCTCTATTTTTTATTTGCTAAATCCGGCAACCCTACTTTTCTGCCACTACATTTACCAGATTCATATAGTCTCTGTTCTCTATATATGCTTCTCTATATATCTGCTTTTGTAAATAAAATTATATTGGAATACGGCCATGGCCATTTATTTACACATTGTCTATGGCTGCTTTTGCTCTGTAATGTGGAATAGATTAGTTGTGATACCGACTGAATGGCCCCAGAAAGCCTCAAATATTTACTGTGTATTTAAGAAAGTTTCCTGACTCTGTAGGACATGGGATCTCTGCCATTGGAGTTTTTTCCAGAATTACCTTCTCAGTACCTAGATACCATACATAAAAGTATGATGTATAGCATATAACTGTTCCCTCTCTTTAGCCAACATGATGTAGAAGAAAGGATACAGGTGAGATAGTCTGCCGTATACTTGCATTACCATTAGAGCACTTACTTGGCCATGTCTATAATATTTGGACAAACTGCTTAGCTTTTATAGACTTTAATTCCCTTTCCTACACCGTGAGGTTAATAATACCAACTTGAAGTGATTATTTTAAGGCTAAGTATGAAATTTTATAAAATCTTTGTAAAAACATGTAATTCATAAGAGGGGTTCAGTGAATGACAGTGCCTTATTAACTTTATTTTTATATGAGTGCTTCTTAAACCTGGTGAACCCCAAAGCCCCCAGATATATCTGGATCCCAGTGTAAGAAACATTTCGTTAAAGGGTTCAAAGTAAAAGTGCTTACTTAAGACTGGTCATTTTACACCTCATAAATGAGCACTCATCAGATTTAAGCATTGAAAGTCTGTGGTAAAACATTCTCAACTAGATCTTTACCTAGATAATCCAGAGTACGATTACAGTTTAGACTGTCAACAAAATACAAAGACAGTATTTTAAAACCATCATGAAGAATTTTTACAGAGTCACTGGAGCACCAACAGAAAAATGTTCTCATTAGAGAAATACTACATCCTATCTTATTTATTTGTATGCTTTACTCTCTACTAAACAGATTGTCTTTGGGCAAGGTATGTGTTTGAGCCTCTGTTCCTTCTTCACAGAAACTTCTGCAGAGAAGAAACACATTTGTTAACTCAAGAGCTAACTGACTGAATAGATAAATATTTACCTCTCAAATTCAGAATTATAGGCTTCAAATGATGCCTTTATGTGTAAGTTTTGTCAGTTTATCAGTTGTATCCAAGGCCTCTTCTTGATAGAAGTGTGTCTTGATACAACTTCACCACCTTTCTTAGGTAGGGAATGGGTTACACAATTTGGGCTCTGGTTTATTGGACATCTGACCTGGCTGGCATATGCTGGGTTAGCCAGGTTTTTTCTCACAGGATATCAGGATTGTTGGCAGTTGCAGGTGGGCATTTCAACTTAAAGTTGCTGTCTGGCTTTCACAGGCATCTTAATTCTTCTGGGAGAAGCAGAGAAAACTTTTCTGCAGAGGGTGATAGTAATGGGGCAGCCACTGAATCAGGGCTTGGAGAAATTGCCAAGTAATCTTGTGACCTGCTTTTCCACTTCCTGATTTGGTCTGTTGTGTGAATGAAGTGGTCATAGCTATGATTTTTGTTCAGGGAAGTTTAAGACTATTTTTTGTTACCTGCAATCAAATAATCTCTAGTTAAAGCACCTGGGTCAAAATGGGCATTTGAGTATACCTGCCAGGGTTGTTGCATGAAGTAGTGAGCATCACTTATGGGCAGTGTGGATTTGATTTGATTTTTTTATTTTTTAAAGGTTTTATTTATTTGAGGGGGGGGTGCACATGCGAGTGGGGGGAGAGGCAGTGGGAGAGGGAGAAGACAGGATCTGAGGCAGACTCCGTGCTGAGTACAGAGCCCTACATGGGGCTTGATCCCACAATTCTGAGATCATGACCTGAACCCAAACCAGGAGTTAGATATTTAGCCAATGGAACCACCCAGGCATCCCTGAGCAGTGTGGATTTTAGAGTTGGCTATGTACATACTTCTGTAACAAAGTAGAGGAAACTGAAGGAAAGAAGAGGGAATCATAGACAGATGAGAGATTGGATCACTGATTGGTTATGTGGCCCCCAAAACTTGGGAAGATTGTCTCCTGCAATTTCTACTAACTCCTAGTAGGTGATATGTACCCTCTCCTTCATTTCCCATAAAATGTTCAGAAAACATAATATTCACTAAACTTTGGATATGTACGTCTTCTTATAGTGAGTGTGCAGGACAAATAAGTTGGATGATAAGTTGAGACCTGGTGTGGCTGAATACAGCAATGGGGTCCAAAAGTGTATCTCAAATATGCTGGGTGATTGATTCAGTTTTCATTTCACTGATGAAAATTTTCATAAAACAGGTATAATAGAAAGAGACTTCGGCAAAGATGGCAAGATATGGGATAGCATCCAAGATCTCTTACCGCTTTGTCATGTCCCAGGTCATGATACTAATAGAGTAATTCTGGAAAATGTTAAAAGATTTTTACGAAGTTCAAATGTTATCAAGAGAATGAAAGCAGGCTATAAGCCAGAAAGAACTACAAAGTTTCACTGTGGTGTTATGTTTACAATTTAGATTATGAACTTCTTTTGTTTCTTTCCCAGTGCCTAGCACAGACAGCAACAGTAGGAGATGCTCATAAGCTGGTTGTTGAAGAAATGAACCTAGGCTTCAGGTCATATAGGTATTTTATACACATAAATTAATTAATCTCAAAGCATTCATTGACAGAGAGGATGGAAACTGTCCTTATCTGCAGTGGAGCAAAGGACAGGAAGTAGCAATAGAATTGATTTAGTTTAGAGTCACAACTAAGCATTCAAATGGTACCCAACAGTGAGAATAGTAACAGAGGAAGTTGAATATCTCTTCGTTAGAGTCTAAAGAGATTGGATTCTGTTCTCCTGGAGCAATTTAAGTCTAATCTTGATGAACTTGAAGATCTCTCAGCATCTTTTCTATCCCTTTAATCTTAGGATTAAAATGAACCTGAAATCTTCTTTACTGCTGGGACAGCAATTGATGTCTTCTGTATGGGCTTAGATAACACTAATTCAGTAGGAAAAGTCCCACAAATGCACTGCAGCATTTGTGTAGCTTGGTTGGTTTCTCCATTGGCTACTTGGAGCATATTGATTGTAAGCATTTCTGATATATAACTCTAAAGGGCGTAAACAGTGGGTGGGCTTCTTTACCTCCAGTGAATTACCCTGAGGGCATATAGCATGTTCCTTTGGGTTTCTGATGTAAGTAATAAAGGGAGAGTGTGACTTAGTGCTCTTGAGACTAATTTCATGTCATTTGCTTTTATTTATGGAACAGAAATGAATCACTATGGAGATTTCAGTGTTTTACATAAATGTGTAACTCTCTTTTCCAGTTTCTGACTGTGATAGCTTTTACAATGATGGCAACATACAGACCAGAAGAAGTAGCATCTGTATAAGTGCCTTTGTACTCTTGACAGATGACGGTTCTTCTTAGAACTGCCTTAAGATCGGGACAAGACAGACCTCTGTTCTAGGCCCTAAACCTTAGAGGTCCCTGTGTATCACACACTGATTTAAGAACACATGCTTATTTCCGTTGCTTGGAATTCAGGACTCAGTACTGGCAGAGTGCAGTATGAAACCACGAACCTCCATTCTCATGGCTGAGTACCATTCAGGCCTTGGAGAAGTACTTCTCTACATCTTGTCCTATATTTTCAAAATAAAAGGTAGTCATATCCAAATGCCATAAAAGGTTGTGAATCATGCTGCTTCCAGTGTCATCACAGATGCACTGTACTTTTGAATATCAGAGAGGATTTAAGTGGCAAAGGCACACAGATAAAAGGAAAGGCAAATAATGTGTATCAATCTGGTTAGTCAGGAAAACAGAGCTACTTTGGGTGTTAAGGGGAAGAAAATGTCAGTCAAAAGGATTAAAGTTTACACGACTGTGGAAAATAGAGAGAGTCAGTCCTGGGAAGTCTACAGCTGGAAGGTCAGAGAAATAGTCACTAGTGACCTCAGCGTGAAGCACTAAAGTGTGTGATTCTGAAAAGATTGCTAGGAAATTGCTGCAATCTCAGTATCTTTGGGAAAGTTCTACCAGCTCTCAGACTATCACAAAACTGTGGATGCATCTGGAATGCTTGGGAGGTCACTGCATTTCCCTCCATCCTTGCATCAATCTGGTTACCATGAACTCCCAACAATACCATGAATTGGATTTCCATGAACTCCCAGTAGCCTCTTTAGTCTGCCTGCAACATATTACAAGTTTCTGTCATTGGAAGCTCTAACCCAAAACCATACAAAGTAGGGGATCTTAAAAAAAAAAATGTAGTTCCTGGCTATTTCTTTCCATTGTAAAAGAGGGAAATTGAGGCAGTGCTGAGCTAACAAAAGACAATTCAACAAAGTTCACCTCTTTATCAACTCAGCATCCATGTATGACACTTCTCCCTGTATTTAATTTCTGAATAAAGACAAATATAATGACTTGTTTCTAACTAATCCGATGCAACTAACCTTGATTCAAGTGTACATACATTCATTTTCCCACAAGGGAAGACACAAAAGCTCATATGCCACTTAATCCAGTTCTGATATTCCATGACTTGAATATTGAAATACAGAGTCAACCCATATGAACATATAATGTTTCATAATGTAGGATGGAGAATAAAATTAATTAATCAAGTATATGTGTATTAAAGAATAATGAAAATATGGACAATTACTATCCCTTTTTTCTATAACTTGTCACATGGTCATACTTGATATTTTAACTTCCCATTTCCACTACCAAACTTTTCCCACGCAAGTTTATCATCATTTTCCGCCTACTGGGGACTCAGACAGCATCTGTGTTGCTGATAAATTGTTTCCTTAGTAATGTATATAGCTACATCAGCCATGGTGAATGAAAACTCTTATTTTTGAGGCTCTATAATGTCCACAGCTCTAGCCATGGTGCTATTCACAGAATGGAACATTTTGTCCATCTAATTGTTGAAGGCTTCTCTGCTATGTTTGTCTTGCTATAGTTACATGAGACACAAATATCTCCTACTTTGTACCCATTGTGAAAGATCCATCCACATATCTCTTCTCCTAAGCAGATTTTCCATTTTTGAATCTGGCTCTTCAAACCCCTGACCACTCAGCTCAATTGTTAGTGACTGCACACATAAAACCTTGGGTTTATATTTACATATCCTCATCCTTCAGGCAACCAGATAACTGTTCAAAATTCTATCTGCAGGAAGGATATCCCTCAAACAACACCCCTTCAAGGACCACTACTGTCATCCATTTGGGGGGGTTAGATTATTTTCTGGGACCATGTGCAAACCGTGCCCAACTGTTTTCCCTTCTCAGTGAACTGGTCATAGGGGAGACTCCATGAGGTCATGTGTGAGGTATGGGAGGAGAAGCAATGAAACAGAAGTAGGCACCATGAGAGTCTTGCTCATGCAGCTTATTCCTTGTGCCTTCAGGACCTTCTGGAGCTGTTTCTCAGGTGCCACTTCCACTTGAGGATAGACTGCTGCCACCCTCATCAGTATTGATGGCTTGGTGCTTCAGATAGCACTCAGCATGTGATGGACAGTTTAGGTTGCATAGTAACTCTGTGGCTCATGTCAGTTATTCAGGGCCCTGCCTAAAGAAGCAGCTGTATTTCAAAGGAGAATAGTTTTCTGTAGAAGAGAGCATGATTTCCTCTAGAATCTCAAGGGTCTGTATGATGATTCCTCGGTAGGACCTTGCCAAAGATTCCATACACCATCCGTATCACAAATAGCTCATGTACCATGGGAGTAGTTGTATCGTGAGGCACGAGTGGCAGAGAGGCTTGCGTGATAATGTGGACCTGTGGCAGAGCCTGCTCTCTGGACTTTATTAAAATGTAGAAATCTTATAGGTTACTTAGTAAATATGTCTAAGAAAGCTTCATGCCCAAATCTGACACGTGTTGCCTTCAAAACTCAGAGGCCTAATAGGCATCATTGTTCTTTCTCCTTGGTAGTAGGTGCCAAATGTACCAGCTTATCCCTCATCTCAGAGCTGATAGGTTGATAGGTTGACATGCCATGGAAGTCTAGAAACCATACTCACCTTACAGAAGGCTGAATTATTGAGGGATTTGTTAGTTATGCTTTGTCACACATCTAAGGTAGGACTGGAAACTTTTTTTTTCTGTGAAGAGACAGATAAATAATTTAGGCTTAACACATCATATAACACTCTTTATCCCTACTACTATTGCTTCTCTGTCTTCTTCTACCCATCCTTCTTCTTCCTCTTCTTTTTTTCTTTCTCTTATTTTTCTTCCTCCTCCTCCACCTTCTTCATCTCCTTCTTCTTCTCACTCTTCCTCTTCCCCTTCCTCTTTTTCTCCTTCTCTTCCTCTTCCTGCTCCTCCACCTTCTAACATTTCTCTAAAAATGTAAACTGTCATCCTTCACTCATGGTCCATGCAAAAATAGGCTCCTGGTAGTTTGTTGATCTGTGCTTTAGGCAATACATCTCAAACTACCAATTTTTTGTAAATATTTAATTTATTTATTTGTTGGGGAGACAGACATTGAGCACAAGCAGGGGGATCAGCAGGCAGAGGGAAAAATAGGCCCCCCGTTGAGCAGGGAGCCTGATGCGGGGCTCGATCCCAGGACCCCAGGATCATGACCTAAGCCGAAGGCAGACACTTAAAGATTCAGCCACCCAGGCACCCCAACAATTTTTTTATTTTGTAAAATACAGCAAAGGTGAGTAACTAAAAAATAAAATTGTGAACACATAGAAAATGTAAGTTTAAGTTTTTTAATATGAGATGCAACAAATTATGCCATCAACTTGCTATATAACTTCTAAATACTTAGTCTAAATTTCTGTACTTAACTAATCATGTATTAGCAAAAAAACCAGTATTTAAATCTTCAGTGATATGCAGTCTATTCTTTGAGTAATACTCATCTAGGGTATTTGTTCTTTCCTGCTCCTTGGATCAGTCTGCAATGTAGTGAACTGATGCCATGATCTGTGAAATGGCTAGATGCTGGAGTTCCATACAGTATAGATTAAAGCTGTAGGCTAGAAAGTTAATGTCTTCCTGAAAGAAGGCAGAATTTTATTGCTATCCCTTCATTTATAAAAGGAATAGAGAGTGATAAGAAAATTTACCAGATTAGTAGCTGCATGTAAGATATAGGAGTTGTGCTGACTTGTTGGAACAGCAGCTGCTATTGGAGTCACCACTTAATTAATTTATGATAATCTGCTGTAATTCTCTAAAATTCATCTGGCTTCTGCATAGTCCAGATAAGTGAGTTGATTTGGTATTTGAGAGGAATGACCTTCCCACCATCTTTCAAGTCCTTGATAGTGGCATTAATCTCTGTAGTTCTCCAGGAATGCAATATTTTGTTTGTTTGCTTTACCAGTCCATGTCATGAACTACTTGTGTCTTATTTTCTAGTGCCAGTGGGGTTTTGGTAAGATAGTTATCTTTAGACTGGAACAGATCTCTGCTTATCTCTTGGAAGTCTGGAAGTCTGGTATTGACACTTAGGCAAGATAAGGATGGGATTGGCCAGGTAATGATGTGCCATTAAAAGTGTGAAATTCCCTTGGTGGAAGCCAGGGCCAAATTTTTTCTTTTTTTTAAGATTTTATTTGTTTATTTGGCATAGAGAGAGAGATCACAAGTAGGCAGAGAGGAAGACAGAGAGAGAGAGGAAGAAGCAGGCTCCCCGCTGAGCAGAGAGCCTGACGTGGGCCTCGATCTGAGGACCCTGAGATCATGACCTGAGCCGAAGGCAGAGGCTTTAACCCACTGAGCCACCCAGGCGCCCCAGGGCCAATTTTTTTTTTTAAATTACCATTTAATAAGACTTTCTTATTTGTCAAGTACAGTGCTAAGGGCTTGACATTCACCCTCTCATCTGATTTTTTTTTTTTATTGTTACTTAAAATTTTTTTTCCAGTGTTCCAAGATTCATTCCCCATTCCCCACACCCAGTGCTCCACGCTTTATGTGTCCCCAGTACCCACCACCAGGCTCTCCCATTCCTCTACCCCCCTGCCTCCAAGTCCCTCAGTTTGTTTCTGTGTCCAATAAAGTTTTTTAGGGATATGCAGATTGGATGACTTATACCTGGTTTAAACAGTTACATAACCTGGGTTTGGCTCTATGATAAGTGAGGCATAGAAAACCTCTCTGGAAACTTGCTTGAGCTCCCCTGAACCAAGAATTCTCATATCCAGGCTGTTGTGGTGACTCATAGTCCAGAAATGAGGCTCATCCTGGGTGATTGAGGAGCTGATCAGGAGAAGCCGATCCTGCATGTCTGCTGGCCCTTGATGTTTCCTATGTTTACTTCTTTTTCTTCTCTACCATGTGCTTTGCCTTAAATAAACTCTAAATGAGTGTACTCTTAAGAGTCCTATCATTTCTCCAATCTTAAGAAATGTTTGTAGCATCATTGCTGTTTTTCCATATAATCAGAGAACCAATTCAGATTCTTACTGAGATTCTTTTATCTTAGCACATTTTCCCATACCAACATTATTCCAATCTTGATTCAATTAGGATGGAAATGAAGGAGTTTAATATAAGTGCTAGGGTTTCATAAATGTAGACAAACCTATGAGATTGTTAGCTGGTGAGGCTGCAGCCAGAATGTCATAGTTATGTGGGTTATTAAAAATTATTGCCATTTTCAGCATTTGTTGATAAAATACCCACCTACAGGGGAAAAATAGCTTTTTGTATAATTTTGACTTAAAGTGTTGATTACTAAGTCTTAAATATTCAGAGATGTGATATACATTTTCATTTACAATTATACCTAATTGTATTAACTCAGTAGACTGTCATCTAGTATTTTTATTATATTTGCATTTAATAAAATGGTTTTTGATAAAACTGGAGAAGATTTTGTTTATTTAGCTCTATGATTAAAATAGGAAAAAATAATATGTCATAATAATGGTTGTGTGGGGATTTCTTGGGAGTGGGAGTTGAATATTACTAAGACAAAATTTGAGGGTGATTTTCACTCCTTTCACTCTTATATTCAATCAAAGATACATTTTGTTTTAAAATAGCTTTCTTAAGTATCTCTGTTTCTGTCTCTATCCCTCACACACACATATGAACAAAAATAACTTGAAATTTAAAAGATTTTATTTTTTCCAGATGACTGCCTCCCTCAAGTTAGAAAAATACCATTTTAGTGTGAGATGCCTAAGTGTAGAGAAATACCACTATTCGTGGGTGCAGATGCAGAATTTGAGAACCTGGTGCCTTCCACCCATATTCTCTAAGGCTCTTCTATAAGGAGTTGTACTTAATGTTTATATATTTGAAATTGACATGGGTTTTATATAATCAGAAAATAATTATTTTATTTCCTCTTAGAAATCTTCAAAATGGAATTTTGACTTCTGGTAAAAGATTTAAAATACATTCTAAAGATACCTTCAGAGTGTATCTCTGAGTTTGGCTTTCAGTTGAAAAGTACAAAATTCAGAGGATAGTATTCAAGTGACTGGAAAACAGGGTTTTTAAAAAGCCTGATCTACTACATGTCCGATTTGTCTTTCTGATGAATCAGCACTTTCTCCTAATCTGAAAAGATTACTATGTCAGTGGATAGTTCAGTTATATGTTATGTGGTTAAGTGTCATAAACTTAAGGCATCAAGATAAAAGGAATCCTTAGGTAAGTTGCATCAGGTGCTCTCAGAACAAATTGAACTCAAAAAGTCTTCTTAGAATTTAATATTGGAAGGGTGATTTTTCCAGCTCTTTCACCTAGAGTGTTGTATGACAAGACATCCCAAGAGGGAGGTGACCTACCATGTGTTTTGAGAGTTTCAGTATTTCTCTCTCATTCTTCATCTACAGTTTATGAAAGTTATCTATTAAATATTTTTCCTTTAAAGTTAAATGGGACTTTAATAGATGACAAAGCTGTTACTGAGTGGTGATTCAACATCATGGGGTATGGTGATTGGGTTGTCTGCCAGCAAATACTGAAAAAAGTATCCTGTGTGCCAGGCATGCAGGTGGTGACCCTAGGGGTGAAGATGTGTGGGATATGATTTTAGAAACCCAGGGGCTTTAAGAATGTGTGGTGTAATGATGAGGATGCAGGTGGTAATACTCATGGACTACATGTTATTAACTGACCAGAATTAAGTAGGAGGTGAATGAAGATTTCAAAGTGGCCAGCCATCAAGAAAGGAACTTTTCCAGGCAGAAGAAAACAATGCATTTAGAGACATTGTGAAAAGTAGTTCTTAGAAGAATCCTAGGAAGCTTTTATTTTTTTAATTTATTTTTTATTTTATTAAAGATTAATTTATTTTTTTAGGGAGAGAAAGAGTGTGAGAATGCACGAGGAGGGGGAAGAGCAGAGGGAAAGGGAGAGAGAATCTCAAGCAGACTCCTCACTGAGTATAGAGCTCGACATGGGGCTCGATGCGGGACTTGATGCAGTGCGGGGCTCGATCTCATGACCCTGAGATCAGGACCTAAGCTGAAATCAAGAATCAGCTGTTTACCCGAACTAGCCGCCCAGGTGCCCCCTGGCAAGCCTTTAATTCAGGGCTTCAGGGTAGTTAAATAGAACTTCTTAGATCTGAGTTGAGATCAAAAGAATTTTATTTTCTTAAGTGCGAAGGATGCCAAGGAAACTAATTCTTGTCTCAACATTGAAGGGAATTAAATGTGGAAGATGAGAATGAAAAGTAGTGCTAGTTGTTGACCTGCTGGAAGATGAACCCCCAAGATTTGAATTAATTCCTTAATACCAGAGAACATTTGGCCTAGAAGGTGAGTGTCTCTCACTTCATTGTTTGAAAATTCTATACTTTGTACGTAGACCACTTGCATAGCCTCACCATGGCTGTTGATGCTCCTTTACATGCTCATGTCTCCATCCCTTCTCCAAGTAGATTTTCATATAGCTGGCTTCATTGTATATAAAGGGGTAATCAAAAGTGAACTTCCTTAAAGAGTTGCCAGATCAGGCAAGGAAAAAGTACAGGAATCTGGTTAAATTTAAATTGCAGATAAACTATCCATTTTTTTTTTAAGTATAGATATTTCCCAGGCAACATTAGGAAGATACCTATACTAAAAATGTCTGCATTATTTATCTGATATTTAAATTTAGGTGTCCTATATTTTATCTGGCAACTTTTTCAACTTCTCCAGATCTTCATCCGTTAGCTCATTTTGTCTAATTTCCTGGAAAATGTTATACTTTCTTTCTAGGACTGGATCCATTCATCTGCACTCTTCATTCCATTCACTTCTATTTTTTCCTAGAAGCTTACTCTGTCAGTATTTTTTCCATTTTCACTCTGTTTCTTTCTCCTTCTCCTCCCTCCAGCCATCTCCATTTGCTCCTTTCCCTCTGAATAATATGTCTCTATCCTAACAATTTTCCTTTAACTGTTAAGCTGCTAGGAAGAAAGATCCATACCTACTGCTTTTCCTTCTTCACAGTACCATGTTTGGTATTATAATTTTGTATTAATGTGTCTTATTCTCTAATCAGTGATAATCCTGACTGTGGAGAAGTGGTTGTCTACAGAGGCCAGTGTATTATCTAGAAGTTTATTTCTTTTAAAATGGCAGTTTGAGGAGAGGCCAAATGACAGTCAAGCAAGAAATAGAGTTGAGAAGCAAAAACAAATATCGAGAAAAATAAAAACAAGTTTTAGTAAAAGTGTTTTACTAAGTTTTAGTAAGTAAACTTTACAAGTTTTAGTAAAAATCGTTACCATTAGACACCTGGGTGGCTCAGTGGGTTAAGCTTCTGCCTTCGGCTCAGGTCATGATCTCAGGGCCCTGGGATTGAGGCCTGCATCAGGCTCTCTGCTCATCAGGGAGCCTGCTTCCTCCTCTCTCTCTGCCTACTTGTGATCTCTCTCTCTCTGTCAGGTAAATAAATAAAATCTTTAAAAAAAAATTGTTACCATTTACTGAAATCTTCTTTGGCTCAGATACTTTGAGTAATTTATATTTTTAATTCATTTAATCCTTGAAACAACTATATATAATTTTATCTTTCTCAAGATCACTCAGAGACTAAGTGGTGGAGCAGGCAGTTGAATGTAAGGATTTTGACTCTAAAGTCCATGGGATGCAGCCATGAGTAACTATCATGTGAACAAATTAAACAAAATAAATGCCTACCTATTTACTTACGCCAGTTTCAGTTAGTTCTTGAACTGTATGTTCTGTCATTAGCATGATTACTGTTTGTTCTGGTTATTAATTGGGTGAAACATAAGTGCTTAATTTTTTTAATGACATGATTGCTTGGGGAAAGGCAGTTTGGATCAATGAAGGCTAAAATTTCCATATTACAGTAATTCCGTCTTATGTGCAGTTTTGCATTCCACAGTTGCAGTTACCCATGGCTAAGGGTACAGATGTTCCTCCTTCCTGACACATTGTCAGAAGGTTAACAATGGCCTACCACAGTCACAGTGCCTACATCATCCACCTCATTTCATCTCATCACATAGACATTTTGTCATCATTGTAAGAAGGACGAGTAGAGGGGCACCTGGGTGGCTCAGTTGGTTAGGCGACTGCCTTCGGCTCAGGTCGTGATCCCAGAGTCCCAGGATCGAGCCCTGCATTGGGCTCTCCGCTCGGCGGGAGGCCCACTTCTCCCTCTAGAGAGGGAGAAGAGAGTAAGACATCTCTTACTCCCCCTGCTTGTGTTCCCTCTCTAGCTGGGTTTCTCTGTCAAATAAATAAATAAAATCTTTTAAAAAATAAAAGAAAAAGGGGCCCATTTAAAGAGATAATACAGAATGTTTAGAGCTCAGATTATTACATGGCAGTATCAATTCCAATTATATTGTATTTTGTTTAGGTTTGAAAGAAACTAATTGGTTTTGATAAACCAAAAATTACAGATCTCCGTATTCTTAAGTGGTTTCAAAAGCTCTTTCTTTTCCAGTTCAGCAAACATTAAATTACTAAATCCTAATTAGTAAATACTGGCTATGTGCATAGCCTAATTGGGCCTATAGCAGATAAAATAATAACAAATAATCTCAGCATTTTTGAGATTCTCCTTTCTTCCAATTGCAAAAGCATCTGTTCTGGATATTTTGTAATTCATCGCTGGTATTAGGAAGGTCCTTCTAGTCATGGCGCATCTTGGAAAATGGTCTCTTTATGGAGAAGTACAAAGCTTTTCCAGGCAGGCTGAGAAAATACAGGTCAAAATTTGATTTTTTTTGTTTTGTTTTTCTTTACATTTCTTCTTTTGGTCAGTCATTCCTTTGAGGTGCAGATCTGACTAAATAAGTTTGCTTTGTGATTTTCCCATTCAGTATTATTAATTTGATTTCATAATGGTTTTGAAGCATGTGACTTTCCTACTAATAGCTCTAATGCACAAGCATGGATATTGGACACATGCAACTCTATCATTGAGCTTCATTATTCTCTAACTGGCCAGTCTTGCCACTTAGGAAACTAGCTTGTAAACCAAGGGCCAGGAACTTAGGTGATGCTCGGTTGTTCTGTGGTTATCTGATCAGTGATTTGTTCACCTTTGTAAGGACAGTGGTCAGACCAGCAGAGATGTTAGGATAACATGGGTTCCTCCTTGAGAAGCCATAAGTATTTCTAGCATTGTGTATTTTTTTCTTCAGTAATAGTTTTATTGAGATACAGTTCATGCATCATTCAGCTTAGCTACTTAAAGGGTACAACTCAATAATTTTTAGTGTATTCACCACAATTAGAACACTTTTCATCACCACCAAAAGCTATACTTATTAGTCATCACATCTTAAATCCTCCATCTACTTCAATCTTATGCAACAACTAATCTATTTTCTGTCTCAATAAATTTTCCTATTCCAGATATTTCACATAAATAGATAACTATTATACATAGTCCTTTGTAATTGACTTTTTTTTTCATTTAGCATGTTCCATTGTTGTAACATGTTTCGTATATCATTGCTTTTGTGGCCAATTGCATTCCATTGTATGAATATCACATTTTATCTATCCATTCATCAGTTGATTGACATTTGCATTATTTTCACCTTTTGGCTATTATGAATGATGTTGCTGTTCATTACAAGTTCTTGCATGGATGTACGTTTTCATTTCTCTTGAATATATACCTAGGAGTAGAAATTCTGGGTCAAATTATACCTCTATTAATAAGTAAAGATTCATTAGGAAGAGACTTAATCTTATTTATATTAGGTCCAGTTCCTTGACGTTTAACAGCAATAAGAGTAATTTAAAGTAGTAAAATCATACCTCAAAGCTATGTAAATATATACTAGTGTGTTTTTTTAATAGGCTCAATCATCAGGTTAAAAATCATGGAAAACATTTATTGGGTTTTCTTTTGGAAGGCAAACTTATATTCATTGTGCTGAGAATCTGTCTGATGTTACCTGCTCCCAACTCCGGAAAACAGGAGACACGTAAGAACATAGAATATGTCAAAGAATTAATTTTGGGTTTCATGCATATGATAGCTTCTGGTTTAAGTGGGTATTAGGAACGTTTGCAGAATGGGTTTATGGGTCTCTATTTGCATTTTTACTGTTTTTGTTTAGTATATACAACATGTATCTATAGAACTGTTTGTTTACAGACCAGAAGGAACTTGTCTATCTGGGGATTGTTAGGGGAAAGGGAATGTAAAGATACAGAATTAATAACTTAGCTTTACAGTGTAGTTATAGTCTAGCTTTATCTAATTCATTAGACGTTAAGTAAATTCTTTCTGAATTGATCTGAATTCTGTATTTCCATATGCAAAAAATATCTCTCCACAATAATTTAATCAGAGTAGAGTTGTGTAGAAGAAAAGCACACTTTTTAGCACATTTTTTAGTTTTTCAGTTGAGTCTACTGGAGATAGATAAGGGTTCAGAGAGATAATCAGGCAAATTCAGAGGGCATTAGACATCCCCAATGACACTTATGTTATAATTTTCTTTGGGCGACCAATTTAGGTAAGGCGGAGGAGGTTTATATGAAAAGAATGGAACTTGCACTTAATAGACGTGTTAAGGTTTGCCTTAAACTCATTTTTGGTGGCTAAAATAATCACTGAATAAAGCTATTTGTGAATGTGTATCCTGGAGCAACCTATCCTGGAATCCCAAATGGGACATGAGATTAGCCTTTTTTAATTTTTTTTGAGCCATGATAGGACTTTCTCTTTTCCAATACCCAAATTATTTCTGGTTTCTTTTGTAAATTTCTTATTAGGTCTTAAAATTTATAGAACAAGAAGGACTCATTTTTAAAAGGATTATTTGTTGTTTTCAATGATCTTCACGCAGTTGTTTAATTTGTATTGCTGTGAGAGTTTTTCCTTTTCCTCTCCTTCTTTAGAAGAGTCTTGGTAGTGCTTAGCTATTTGTATGATTTTTGCAGATGAGCCACTTACCAATCTCAAATCTCCCTATCATTTTATTATATCTATTTTTAATCCATATGTGTACCATAATATTGTTTAAAGGTATCAGTGAATTTTTTTTTAAGTACTCAGTTGATTTGGATCAACTGAGTATAGTTTTGGATACTTGCTCAGTCTTAATCAAGATGACATCAGGAATGGCCTACAATAATTTTTTTGGAAACTATTTGTTATATTAAAGTCCTCTGGTATGATGGTACATTTTGTTTCTGTCTACTTTGACTAGTCCTTTTTTTCTCCCTCTGATATAGTAACTGAGAATTGATTAAATTGATGGAAATATGGCAATCTAGGGTATAGAAATGTAGCAATAGTCTAAATTTCTTTATTTTTTTTGCATTCTTCTGTAAATTAATGAAATTATTTAACTATACTTTGAAGCTTAGCATGGGCTTGAGGATGTGAGCAAGTTTTTACTAAAGAAAAATCTTTTTTTTTTTTTTTTTTGCTAAGGGTGTGTGCTCAGCTACTAGAAAGGATATGGGATTTTGTGAGAGTGGAAAAGGAACAGTGGGTTAAGTGTCCCTCGAAACCCCTATTGGTAAGAAAGCTGTGAAATAATTTCAAGTCTCCTTCATAGGAACCTTTATCCTCAGTAAGTGTCAAAGGAAGATGAAGAAATGCCTATTGATTTTTTCCTATATTTTCATTGCTAACTTGAAGAGGGAATCTTGTAAAAAGAAAAGAAAGAGCTACATGAGACTTACATAGATACAGAGATTTAGTGTAGCAATCAAAGAAAGCAGGCCATTATGCATTGGAAAATTTTGTCTCTTTTGAGTTCAGAGTCACTCCATAAGTGAAGGATTATGTAAAGGCACAATTACTAATTGTGGATCACAGAAAATATGTATTGTCTTAAATAAAGGAATGCCACTTAGCCAAATACAGACTTGCAATTATAATGAGAATATATTAAGGGATGAGGTTCAGAACACTCTACCCAAAAAAATGGCACCTTGGCATATTGAATATTTTAAGATGGAAGAATTTGAGAAACATGTGCAAGAAGGACTTTCTGGCCTTCTGCTGAAAGCAAGTCATAAAACCCTTATATGAAATGTGCCTTTTGTATACCTGGAAGAAGGGAGCATCCTTATCTCTGAGGATGAAGGGACACAGAGAGGAATCTGAATAAATGGGTCTTTCTAGTTTCTTCCAGTTTAATATGATTAACTCAAACCCTTTGTCTTACCATATCTTTCCATGACTTTCCACTCTTCATCAAACCTAGCATAAAAGACATTCAGGTTTAACCATTTCTTCTGGTCTTTTTATTTTATTTTATTTTTTCTTATGAGGGTTCCTGTGTCACATAAGACTTATATTAAATAAGTTGGTATGTTTTTGTCTTTGTTATAGGTGTCCCAGCTGAGAACGTAAAAGGGTAGAAGAAGATTTTGTCGTTTCCCTATATAAGTAAGCAGAGATTTTAAGATGGGGGGACATCTTTTAATTAATTACAAACACAAGAAGAAAGAGTCAACACAAGTTAATTTGGAGGTTTTTTCATCAGCCAAAGCACAGTAATATCAGTGGTATAACATAGAACATGTGATGGACAGCTTTCTCAAGCATATAGTTAAGACTGTAACCTCTGTTACCTGATTGTTAAGAAGCCTGAGTCAGAGGTTTCCTGGGTTCCAGAACAAAGATAGGTACTGCCTTTCAACACTTGCTTCCAGTGGAGAGAACCACATAGCCAAGAGGTAAAATAATCTAGAAAATCAGAAAGCCAAGAGCCAGAAACAGTCTGGTCACTCACTCAGGGATGCAGAAGTCACCCATAGAGGCATGGAGACCAGCTTATACCTAAGGGATTGTTGTCACTTTCCTAGGATACAGATTAGTCAGCTCCAATGGTTTAGGTCTGAGGAGGACTTCTAGAAAACTGTTAAAATGTTTTAGAAAAAAGTTTGGGGAGATGGGCAGAGGATTTCTATTCGTATGCAAGTGATCTAAACTTTAAAAAGGGGCCCATGACATAGAATAAACAGTATTCAGGGAAAACCTTCCTATCTAGGAGTCCCAATTCTGACTGGATAACTTGGGACAATTTTGATAGAAACCATGAGTTCCCGTCTTTAGCATCAAATACCACAGTCTTCTTGTTTTCTTGGGCAACAATGTTTTGAGGGGAGATTTCTTCTTCCATGGCTTCTCTTTATGGATTCCTTTGTACTCGTGGCTAGTACTCTCAAGTTTCTGCTATTCATGGCTTTCTTGAAATGTAAGCATTTTGTTATTGTAGAAATATAAATCTTTTCCTGACAGAGAAAAGTATTTAACGTAATTTGTGAAGTTTGCTAGACTGAGAGCAAAATGTCTTTTTTCCTTTTTCATCATTCCTTTTATATTTTCCCATTATTTCTCTTCTTTGAGACTGACAAGAGAAATATAAAGTAGAACATGTACATGCGTTACAATTTTGTCCTAAGTAAGAGAAGCCAGACCTGGAAAACCAAGAATTACAGATTAAATATTTGTTCCATGTCTCATGTTTGTAATGGATTAGAATGTGGAATTTAGAATAAATATTGGACTGGGATTTAGAATATCTAAGAGCGGGGCGCCTGAGTGGCTCAGTTGATTAAGCGACTGCCTTCAGCTCAGGTCATGATCCCAGAGACTGGGAATCGAGTCCCACATTGGGCTCCCTGCTCCGCGGGGAGCCTGCTTCTTCCTCTCTCACTCCCTCTGCTTGTGTTCCCTCTCTGGCTGTGTTTCTCTCTGTCAAATAAATAAAATCTTTAAAAAAAAAAAAAGAATATCTAAGAGGTTCATTTATGAATTGTGTGAACTTGAAGAAAACTTTTTGCTAAGTCACAGCGTTGTTCATCTGGAAGTAGGATAATACACTGTTTTCTCCAACTCCGACTGATGGTGTGGGATTCAAACACCTTGAAAACCAAATATGATAGATTGTGAGTTATTATCATTAAATTAAAAGTAAAAAAGGACAAAGCCAAGATAATACATTTGTAGTGTTATAGCATATAGTAACACCGTTTACAAAATAGACCCAAATAGTCAGTAAACATATGTACAGATACTCAATTTCATTAGTTGTAACAATGCAAATATAATTAGTAGGAAGATAACTTTTACCACAGAATTAGTAAAAAATTTCAAAATTATTATTTCCAGGGTGTCAGTAAACCTCATGCCCTCACACAATGCTGGTAGGAGTGCAAATTTATAAACATTTCTGAAGGACAATTTGTAAAGTAATAAAACTCTTAAAAATGTGTGGACACTGAGTAATTCAGTTTCTGGGAATTTTTCCTATGAGGAAATAAGAAGCAACATGAATCTGTAAGTATATTAACTTTAATATTAGAAGTAATTGCAGAAGAATTGGAGACAATTTCTGCGCTCAGTAATAAGTTAAAAAAACACGTCATGTATTCAGTGGGTATCACCTACTCTCATTCTTGTTATAGTCGTTGATTAGCTCCTGTCTCTCAATTATTCTCCTGAATATATTTCCTTTATATTTATTTTTAACTCATTATCCACGTAGATGACCATTCCCACCCTGACTTCTCGATTCCTTCACTTCTCCCCTAGTGATCTTTCCTGACACAGTCGTCCAGCAACACACTGTCACAGCTCCTACCATCAATGGATTTCAAATTAGAGTGCCTGTACTTTGGAACACAAAAGACTTTCCCAAGGAATTCTTGGGTAGTTGAAGGAAATCACTTCCCACATCCCCAACGTTTGTATCAGGCCCCTTCCCTGATGTAGGTTAGCTTGAGAAGGAGCTTGTGGTGAGCATCATGTCAATTATCCTTTTCTGTCTCCACTTCCACAATCCTCCTTCTCCTGTTTTACCACCTGTGTGATAAAAATAAATATAATTTCTTATTGCTGCTGGAACAAGTTACCACAAATATGGAGGATTATAGCACTAGGCATTTATCGTCTTCCAGTTCTGGAGATCAGAGTTCTGAAAATGGGTCGTACGAGGCTAAAATGAAGGTGTTGAAGGAGCTCCATTCCTTGTGGAGGTGCCATGGAGGAATCTGTTTCTTTGCCTGTTTTCCTTGGCTCCTGGCCCCTTCCTTGAGCTTCAGAGCTAGCAGCATATCATCTTCCGTTGCTTCTTTTGATCTGAAACTCTTGCCTTCCTCTTAAAAGGACACCTGTGAATACACTGATCCCACAAGATAATCCAGGACAGTCTCCCTATCTCGACATTCTTAGTTTAATCCTACCTGCACAGCCTTTTCTGCCATCTCAAGTAACATGTTCAGTTTCCAGAGATTAGGGCATGGACTGCTTGGAGGGTCATTATGTTGTTTGTTATCATCCATCCAAGATCTTATTTTGATACATTTATCTTGGATATATAAAACTTTCCAGAATGCCAAACATAGTATTCTAAATATTATTGATTGATTCTGATAACCAGGTACCACACTTGGCTCTTTACTACCAGTTCTTTGACTTCAAAAAAAGACTAAGAAATAATTTAAAGTAACTTATTTTAAATTACAGATTTCTGTGTGATTTCAGATATCTAAAAATCGGGAGGACTTCAGATAGTCAGAAAAATTAATATGACCATCCTCCTTCTGTTCCCTTCTACTTATTTATATAAATGAATTTTCTCGGTGCTTCAACTATAAAAAGACTATCAAATAAAAATGAAGGGATGGATTTGATGCTAAACTTTTTCCCATCCCAGTAATAAGCAATACTTGCCCATGGAAAAAAATACTTCAAAAAAAGGCCTTATCCATCTTATTAAGAAATGTGTTTTTGGGGCGCCTGGGTGGCTCAGTTGGTTAAGCAACTGCCTTCGGCTCAGGTCATGATCCTGGAGACCTGGGATCGAGCCCCACATTGGGCTCCCTGCTCCGCGGGAAGCCTGCTTCTCCCTCTCTCACTCCCCCTGCTTGTGTTCCCTCTCTGGCTGTGTTTCTCTCTGTCAAATAAATAAAACCTTTAAAAAAAAAAAAAGAAATGTGTTTTTAATTAAATTTTGCATTTGATGTTTAATCATAGTCAAAATTAGTGGTTTATTTATAATGGTCTTATCGATTGGCTACTACCAATAATTGCACAATAACTAAGTCCAGAGCAAATTTTACCACCTTATAAAAATTAATTTAGATGCATATTTTGTTGCAGAAAATATAAATGGGATAATAAATAATAAAAGACTCTGAACCATGAAAACGTATGTCTGCGATAAAGTTCTTTGAGAGAAGTGGAATGGAAATACAAATTCAAAATGAGAAAGAATGCTGTTAAATATACCTGTTGAAGAAGAACTTATTTACATATTTAAACATGAATGAAAGTACATATAAAATTGCTATAGTTAGAATACTTCATATATCACATTATTAAAGTGATATAACAGTGTTTTTTTTTTCATTTTAATACTTACAACAAGCTGAAAATTACATCCTGTGCATGTACTTGAACTTCCAAAGAGGAAACTTCATTACCACTATACTTTTCTAAAACCTTGTACAATTAGTTTTAACTTTGAAGTTTATTCCCTCAAGGAGTTGGACTCCAATAATATTTTCACAGCATCAGGTCCCAGAATGCATTGTTTGTACAACTCTTTCGTTACCGTTAGGCCTGCTTGTACTTTCCTTTCTTCCTTATGTATTTCTTGTATATGCCCTCAGTATTTTGCCCTATTCTGTTTATCACACTTCTTGGAAAAGCTTTAACTCTGAGGTTATGGATAGAAATTTCTAACTATACTGAGTCTGCATTTCCCAAATGAATATAGCTTAAAAAAAAAAAAAAGAAAGCAAATACTGGCTGGTCTCACTTAATATTCAGTAGTTATGTTAAATGAATTTGGATTAAATATTTAACATAGAGGCAAAGGTAATCAGACTGGATTTTTAACGAGCCAGGACTTAATTACATGCTATCTGATGAGACAGCCACTTTCAATATAAAGACATAGGCAGATTACAAGAAAAACTATAGAAAAAAAATTCCATACAAACACTAAGCAAAAGTTGAAGTGGCTATATTATTATCAAAGTATGAATAATCTTATCAAGAATAAGGGGGGTACTGCATAATAATGAGAATTCTGTTAACACATATAAACCAGATGTTTATGTCCTCAATAACTGAACATAAAAATTTATGAAGGAAAAACATAGAACTGAAAGGAGAATTAGACAATCTCAGGATTGCAGTTGAGGATTTCAAAACTTTTTTTCCCCAGTAATTAATATTGTAAGCAAACAGAAAATCAGTAAAGATAATATTGCACAACACTACCAACTCACTTAGACTAATTGGCATTTATTAAAGACGTCATTCCAAAATACAGAATACTATTTTTTTCTTATTTTTTAGAAAAATGCATGGACTATTCGTAAGATAAACTGTTTTTCTGGCTATAAAACAAATCTCAATAAACTTAAAATTACTAAAGTAGCACAGAACATATTCCTTTGCCATAATAAAGTTAAAATAAATATCATTAACAGAAGGATATCTAGAAAATACAGAAATATTTAAGAATTACATCACACAATTATAAATAGCCAGTGTGCCAAAGAATTGAAATTGGGGTCTTTAAAGTAATGACAAAGAAAATACAACATATGAAAAGTTTTGGAATGCATGGAAATTAGTGCTTAGATGGAAATTTATGGTTTCAAATGCTTATATTAAAAAAATCAGAAGGGCCCAAAATCAGTGGTGTAAGTTTCCAATATAAGAGGCTAGAAAAAAGAAGAAAAAGTTAAATTCAAAAGAAGTAAAAGAAAGGAAATAATGAAGTATGAAAATCAGTCAAAAGTGATGAGGGAAATCAGTGAAACCTAGAGCTGGTTTCATGAAAATATATATAAAATTAATAAACATCTAGATAGACTGGGCAAGAAAGGAAGAGAAGACATACAACAATTTCAGGAATAAAATACACAATTAGAGCACCTACACATATTAAAAAAATATTAAAGAATATTATTAAACTTTTGTGCACTATATTACAAAACTTAGAGAAAAATAGGCAAATATGTTGAAAAAAACAAGTTAAATCAAAGGGCTTTGCTTTTAGAAAACACCTCCAAGGCCAAGTGGCTTCACAGGTAATTGGTATCAAACACTTAAGGCAGAAATTATATTCATTCTATACAAATTCTTTCTGAAAATTAATGAAGAGAGCAAGCTTTCTAAGTCATGTTATGAGACTAATGTTACTTTAATGCAAAACCAGAAGATATAAGGACATCCCAGAAGAAGAAAACTACACAGCCATATCCTTCAAGGACATTAATGTAATAGTCCTTAATAAAATATTAACAGTAAATCCAGCAATATGGTTAAAAAAAAAAAGGATAACCAAGTAGGATTCATACAAGGAATGCAGGATAGGAATATTCAAAAATCAGTCAAGATTTCAGTCTCAGCCAAGACTGAAGAAATTGATTACAATCTATTTTTCCCACTGACAATTTAAAAGCTCTGGAGGGAACACACACACACACACACACACACACACACACACACACACACACACACACACCCCTCTCTATGGAGACTGAGCGGTAAACAGAAGCAGCCTGACTGGGAAGGGAACGAAATTAACGAGCATTAAAGAAGTAGGGCTGGAGTGCGTGATAGCACAGGTGGCTAAAACGCCAAGTGGTTTCTGTCTTTCCTGACAATAAGGAAATACTATAAACAACTGTGTCCAAAAATGTGACAACTTAGATTCAAGGGTCAGCAAACTATGGTCTATGGCTCAATTCAACCAGTTTGTTTTTGTAAATAAAGTTTTGTTGGAAAACAACCAGGTTTGTTGGTGTATTTATTGTCTGGTTGTTTCCATGCAGTAGCATCAAAGTTGAGTAGTTGTGACAGTCTGTATGCCTTCAGGCTTAAAATACCTACTTTATGGCCCTTTATGGGAAATGTTAGTTAACCTTTGACCTTTATTCAGGGTCAGTTTTCAGATAAAATATTTTAGAGTCGTCCTGGACTCCTCTCTCTCTCTTACGCTTGGTATCCAATCTATTGGCAAGTGTATTGGCTCTACTTTCAAAATATATCTAGAGTCCAGTTATGTTCCACTATCCCCATAACTGCCCTCCTGGGCGAGGCCGCCATTCACTCTTAGCTGGATTATTGCTATAGATTACAACATGTTCTGTGTTTGTTCTCCGTACTGCTGCTCCACACTTTACTAAATGTAGAGAAGAAAAGATGATTTATTTAACATAGAAATCTGCTCATATTACTCTTCTGCTTAAAAACTTTCTGTGTCTTCCCATTTCAGTGAGAGTAAAAGCTAAAGTCCTTCCAAAGGCCTGACACAGTCTGCCTACCTACTTATTAGCATCTCTGCCTCCAACATCTGACATCTTTCATCTCCTGCTCCCACTCATCATGATGTCCCTGGCTCACTTCTCTCCAATGCCCTTTGCCCAGTGGTTTCTCGAATGTGCTAGAAACTCAGCTGCAGCACTGTGCTTGCCATTTCTACCCAGATTCCCTATGATCAGTGATGTCCTCCTGGAGTACCCTAAATAACATAGTGTCATGGCCCCAAATCCTGCTCTCTCCCTATCCTCCTTAATGTGGTATATATTCCTTTTAATACTTTTCACATTCTGACAGTAAATATTTGTTGATGGGTTTTTGAAAGTATACAAAATCTTAAAAATTTTTAATGTCTGAGAAAACCTCAAGATATGTCAATTAAAAATACATATTATAAATACTATTTCCCTATATATTCTGAATTTTGTAAATAAATATGTATATATGTCTTCATGTACAGAAAAGGATTTATAGTATTCACCAAGCTTTAATTTTTATGAGGAAGACTGTGAGGGGTTTTAATTTTCTTTGGTTTTCTATAGTTAATGTTTATTGTAAATAGACAAAAATATTACTACAATACAAATAAATTTCTTTGAAAAGGGTGTGCAATTGACAGGAATCTTCATCTTAGTCCCTCTTGGTACAGGAACACTACAGTGGCCAGAGTTCAGGGACTTGAAAGAGGCATGTGTCCAGAGAAGCTATTCTAGAACATCTGCTGCTGAGTTTGCATTTATTCAGAGGGGCTAGAATGCAGGCTGAGGTGCCATATTATGTGCTACTGTCTCCTCTTCTTTAGCATATCGCTAGATCTCTAATAACTCCAACCTCTTTAAAAGATATAATTTTAATAATTTAAGCCTTTTTAAATCTGGCTGTTGACTCCACATCAACTTGCTTTGACAAAATTACAAACTTACCTGTTTAAGTAAATCGGTAGGCTATTTGTATGTCTAAACGTTGGATATATTATTTGTGCCTCAAATCTGTCTCTTCCTGTTTTCACCAGGGCTAAAAAACAAACAGGAAACAACCACCAAAAAAGAAAAACCCAAAAAACAAAACCAAAAAAAACCCCAAACAAAAACCAAGGGAACAAAAACCCCCAAAGCCTTAGCACTAGGTAAATTGTTTTCACTTCTAAATATATCTATGTAAAAAATTCACCAGCCACAGTTAAACTAGGTGTTATTAGCTGATTATGCTCTCAACTTTAGATTGACAGATACTATGAAAAAGTGGGATAATGTATCAACCCATGGATCAGAAACTTGTTTTATTTTTCTTTGTCTTCTGAAAAATCAGTGAACACTGTATTACTAATGTTCAAAACCAGAACATTGAGTACGTTCTGAATATAGTGACAATTTTTTTAAACCAAGCACGTTTACTTCAAAGAAATACACCTTTGAGAAGAAACAAATGGATTGACATAATTTTAAACCTCCCTAAACACTAAAATGGTCCTCAGATTTCACTGTTCAGAGTTAGATTTGCTTCATTCCTAGCTGAGGTGGTTAAATCTGTCTCTCACTTGGTTCCATAAAATCTAGTGTAACAAGTATATCACCCAGTCATGTTTGGGTCAGTACAAATGGGTGTCTATCTACTGCGATATCAGCCCCAACACTTGAGTTGTCTCTTGTGTTCTAGGAAGTAGAATTTCCATAATTTTAGGGAAGACTTTTTCTTGGTCAAATTTTTCCAGACATATACTTTTCTTTGAAAGTTTACTGTTTGTTTCCTCCAACAAACTGGTATCTGCTGTATAATCCTTATTATGTAACTTTATGGAATCTTACAAACTTAACTTTTGTTGAGCTGTCTATAGTTCTGATAAGTTTCCCACAAAACATCCATATCTTTTTGCCACACATCTTCCTTCCTCCATTGATTTTTGTGTCTGTGGTTGAGAGGAGGCTCCGAACTAAAAGTGTAAAATTAGTCAGTTTTTAGAAGTAATGAAAATAAATAGGTTGGATTCCTGGTCCAACATTGACTAGAAACCTAATGAAGCTTTCAAAAGCCTGCAGGAAGTAAGGGATGAGTACTTGGGCCAACAGACCTTGGAAGGGAGAAGTGACTTCCATTGGCAGTTGGAGCAGATGGCATCTTAAGCATGACAGATTTCCCACTACTCCAAGTAGAATCAGTATCCAGTAGCATAAAGTAAATTAGCTGGCAGTGGATAAGAAGTCTACCTATTATTTTGATTTAGGTTTAGGTCAATTTGCATAGTTTTGCCATGATACTTTGTTTTAGTTCATTCCTTTTAACCAGATCCAATAGAAATCATCTCAAGGATTCTGCAATGACTGGCTCACTGAAATAAACTTGAAACTGGAAAGATTTAAAAAGAGAGAGCAAAAGATTCAAAGGGGCCAAACTATATGTCCGTGCTGGCATTCTTCCCCTGTGGATATTCAGATAAGGCAATTTTACCAGCAGCGTTCTCCTGAGAAAAAGTTGCAAAGTAGGTAAAGGAGAATAAAGAAATTTATGGAGAAGATACCAGTATTTTTCATGAGTTTACTATATGTATGGTGTTTTTCAACTAGAATTTAAAAAATTTTTAAGATAGATCACATGGATGGTAAGTGACAGTGTGACCTCAAATCCATGTTTGGCTGAGTCCAAAAGCCATGCCATTTCAAATTTCAGCTGTGGTGTTTTGATGGTTGGTCTTCCATTAGCATTTAGCTCTCCTCTTCAACTCAAAATCCTTTCTGAGTCCATTTTTCAATCCTTTTATTCTCCAGGAAAATCTTTATGTTCTGGCCTAGGTCAGGCTAACTAAATAGAAGAGCCAGTTATGTTTTAATTAGGAAACAATAACTTAATGCCAAGAAATGAATTCTAAGTGGTGAATTATTTTACATACTAATGTAAGAACTAACTGTTCACCAAGAATATACTATGTGTCATATACACTGTTCTAAGTACTGGAGAAACAATAGTGAGCAATGATAGGGCTTTTGTTTTCTTAGAGCACAGAACTTGATGGAGGAGATAGGAATTAATCAAATAATCACATAATTACATGTAAAAATCCTATTGTAGGATGCCTGTTATATATGGAAGCTGGTCACAGGTTGGGTTCACAAAGTATAGGACACTTATTAAAGAGTATTCTTTTTTTTTTTTTAAGGTTTTATTTGTTTGACAGGGAGAAACACAGCCAGAGAGGGAACACAAGCAGAGGGAGTGAGAGAGGGAGAAGCAGGCTTCCCGCCGAGCAGGGAGCCCGATGTGGGACTCGATCCCGGGTCTCCGGGATCATGACCTGAGCCGAAGGCAGTCGCTTAACCAACTGAGCCACCCAGGCGTCCCTTATTAAAGAGTATTCTTGAGGGCAACACCTATGGAAGAGAAGGGAAGAGAGCCTTTAGATCAGAGAGAGTGGGTGGATTGTGATGTGGGCTCCTCGAAAGCTTCAAATGATATACTGAGGACCCTGAAGCTAGGACGAGCCTTCAGAGTTGCCTGATATTAGAATGAGGTGCCAGTTTCTTCATAGTTCATCACAATCAGTCATGATTTGTGTTGCTTTGGAAGAGAGGGCAGAGTAGAATGTGTGAAATGGATACAACTTTTTCCTTAAAGTTTGGCATGGATGGGAAAGAGGGGGATGAGTGGTAACTTAGAGGAAATGAGGGCTGCAGTGAGCATTCTGTTTTCAATAGAAGCAGCTCAGGCAAGGTCCTGGTGAGAAGGAGAAGCTGGGGGAGAGGGGTGCTTCTGAGGAGGAGGTTTTGCCAGAGGCACAGATGTCTCCTCACAGAAATAATCTATGTGTGAACCCTGCTTTGTTTCTTGGTTTGGGTATGAGTAAGTATGGTACATGTAGACTTTATACTCTTTACATAAAGATATTTTTCACTTAAATATATCTCAGTGGCGGAATGATGAAGATCAAACATAGAAGCCTGGGTCATATGCCAGGCATGACATAAAGGGGGGAAATCAGTTTGGCACGGGATATCGGGAACACTCATTTTTGGATATATAATAGTTTCTCAGAATAACACCAAAGGCTGTGACTATTGATTTATTCAGAACTAGAATTTGTACCTTTGTTCTAAGTGTTGGAAATTTACATGGTATAGTTTAAACTAGAGGAGTGGCTGTTCCCAAGAAGAAAGGATTCAAGACATGGTAGCTATTGGTGATAGCAATAGGGAACTACATGAAATATGAAGTTCTGTGGTTTAGCTCATCAGTTATCTGCTTATACCTGGAATTGAAAGATGGGAAAACATAGATTTTAAACTTTTTTGGTGCCCATATTCTAAATATGTTGTTCTACCATTTCATCAAAGGGAATTTTGCAATTTCCACTTCCAGTTGGGTGGTTAATTCTGTTTTCCTCACAAAAAAATGCATTCATGGGGAAGAACTGTGATACACTTATTCATTCATTCAGCAAATGTCTTTTCAATATCTACTGTGGGATTGGCACTGTGCCAGTAGCATTGTACAGAGTGGTAGGAAAAAAGGATTCAGAGCAGTCTTTCAGGGGAAGACAGACAATGAACATAAAAGTAGTATCTAAATGGTTGCATGTTGTTATAAATGCTTTAAAGGGAATGAGGAACCATGGTAGAGAAGCATAGAACAAGATTGAGATGGTAGAAGGTTTAGACGGAGTGATCAGAAAGGATCTTTCTAAGGAGTTGACACTTTTGCTAAGACCTCAGGTTAAGAGTGCTGGAGAAAGAAACCAGAAGAAGGAATAGAGTGATCGGACCAAGGGGAGCAGCATGGGTGAAGATCCTAAGGCAGGACAGGGATTGATGAGTGCAAAGACCTGAGAGGTATCCAGAAAGACTGGGAAGGTTGCAGAGGAAAGAAATCATATCACCAAGATTTACTGGCAGCCACATGGAAAGATGGGTGAATTTTATTTTTAGAATAATAAGAAGACTGATATCAGAGAGTATAAGAAGAGCTTCATGACCTGATCCACACTGAAAAATTATCTTCTGGCTGACTTATAGGGAAGAATTTTGGTGAGGGAAAGAATGGAAGCATAGTTTATATAAGAAATAATAATGGTATGGTGGGAAGATAAATTCATGGAGTAAGTTATATTTTTGAGAAAAATGATTAAAATATTAATGAATTGTGTCTGATAAATCCTGAATGACTCCCAGATTTCTGGGTGTAGCATCTGGGTGGACTCTAGTACCATTTAAGGAGAAAAAAAAAACTTGGGGGAAAAACAAATTGCAAGAGGGTGGGGCTGCTGAGGCGGATCGGGTTGTGGGCGTGCTATGTTAGAGATATCTAGAGTTGAAGTGGCTATTTGGGTAGGCAATGGAATATGTGTATGTTTAAAAATGAGAGCAGTGAACTGTATATGAGAAGTAAATTTTGGAGTTGATAACACATAAATGATATATAGTCCCAGTAAAGGATGAAATCATTTAGGGGAGAAAATAATCAGGAAAAAAAAAAAAAAAGCAAACCTTTTACAGAGACCTGAGGAACTACAAAATTTAGATTTCAGGTGGATAATAGAATATCTTGGTGCTGAAGTCAGAATTCCCCTGGTATGATGACATAATCTCTGGTTACATTTTCACAGTGACACTTAGGAATAAATAATAAGAATACTTCCCATTTATAAAGCAATTGCTATGGCAGCCACTCTTCCACGAGTTCCGCCTACAGTCACACATATAATTGTCACAACAATCTTATGTGGCAGGCACTACTGGCATCATGCCATTTTCTAGTTGAGGAATCCAAGGTCCACAACTCACTTGCCCAAGGTCACACATGGAGACAAGATTCAAACTCAAGCAATCAGGCTATAGGGCCTGTACAAAACTGTGATACTATTTTGTCCCATAACATGCTCTTTGCATGTAGTATTGTGTACGATCCTAAGTGGTAAAGGTTGTGGATTCAGGACAAATTCAAGGGAGCTCATGTATCCATAAATCTATCTCGGCACTTTTTGCGTTGAAGAATGAGATATGATTTCCCATATGAGGAAAGAGAGACAGAATGCACAAGTATGACCGGGGAGTGGAGTCTCCCAGCAGTGTCTGTTTGATAATTTTCTGACTAAACCCTGAATTCCAGTCCTAGTGATAGAGAGGGAGAGGCCAGCTTCTCTGTGCTCTCTCTGAGATAGCAGGAGCACAGGGTAGTATAGCTATGAGAACCTGTGCGGGCAGTGTCATATTCAGGAGGGCGTCTCCTCGCTTCCACTGGGTCCCACCCTGTGGTTCCTGGTCTAGAGGGCTCAGGCACAGTGACCAGTACAGAGAAGGAGATTGACAGCTTTCTGACTCTGAGTTTAGTGCTAGTAGATCATGGAGACACTCTGATTGGTGATGGGAGCATGTTTTGTAGCCTCTTCATGGTCTCTGTGTCCTTGTATAATTTAGGGAAGAACTTCGGTGTGGATTTTCAGCTTGGCAGATGTTGTGGGAAATGGAACAAGATAGAGGGAAAGTAACACAAACCATGTATGTCAGTAATTAAGGGTTTTTCCCCCCTCTGTTTTAAGCTCACCATTTTATACTCATCTTGTGGTGCTGGACAAGGACTCAGACCATGTCAGCTTCTGACTAGCTCCACGTGAGACTTCTGCCAGTAAGACATGCTATGGGGAGACTGCAGAGCTGATGGAGAAAGTAGACTTGCTCCTTTGCATTTTCTTCCTGCAAACTCCCTGTCTGCTGGCTGTTCTGGGAGGTCCTGCCATCGTCTCACTTTTCACCCTGACAATAGCAACACTTCCCTACAGCAGTGGCTGAATCTGGTTCAAAATTCCCCAGCCTTTGAAGAATAGGCTTCTTTGCCCACTGAGCCCTCTCCTTACAGCTCTGGGTCCCAGTTTCTTTACCCCACTGAGCCCTCTCCTTAGAGCTCTGGGGCACTCCTCCAAGCTCAAATATACCCAGCAATAGGCAGGCCTTCCTCAGATGTCTGAGGTTCAGCTCCGCAGGATTCCATGGAAGTATTAATGCTTCTAGTCTTGTCCCTTTGTTCCCTGACTATTGGAATGACAGCTGTCTCTTGCAGGAACACCCCTATTATATTATAAAAATCTCTTACCATTTCAGTTACCTAGTTAATAGCTATTTATTGAGTTTTTACATCTTTCTATTAAAGTCTCCCATTCAGATGACTCACATGTTTCTGTCTCTTGCCTGGACCCTGAATGATACATCCTATGTGTTTATAAACCCCTGGGCAGGGAGGATGCCACCAGAAATGCTTAATGTATGGAATGTTGGGACTACTATATTTCACTTCAGGTTTGATATGTCCAGCACACCTGTATTCATTTGTGTCCCCATGGAATCAAGCTCCCTGTTCTGAGCAAACTCCTGAAATTAAGGTCAATGAAACCCACTAAATAGAGGGGTTTAAAAGATACATGGGATTTCTCTGTATGCTGGTTTGTATTTCTTAGGTGACAGGTAAGATTTGCATACAGAACAGTGGTCTGAAAGCCAGGTGACCTCTGTTCCAGTCTTGGTTCTCCTCGCTTGACTTGTGACTCTTAACAGGTTGTATCATCATTTTTCATCCAGTGTTAAAGGCTTGAAGAGAAAACTTTGATGGTCACATATAGGTCTAACATTGTATGTTTTCTTTCTCATTTCTGTCTGAAAATATTTAAGTGTGTTTGAAGAGACAGTTGTTGATGAGACTATATGAGTTTTCTATTTCTGTATAAAATGGTAAAAACAATACCCATATATGATTTCACTGTTTCTGTGATTAGGAGTCTAGGCATAGTTAGCTGTATCCTCTAGTTAGGTCAGGGTCTTACCAGGCTGCCATCTAGTGTCTCTTCTGACCCTCGGGGTCCTCTTCCAAGTTCAGTAGTTGTGGTAGAACACAACTCCTTGTAGTTCTAGGATCAAGGTCTGCTCTTTCTTGCCAGCTGTTGGATGAGGCTCATTCTTAAATCCTTGAGGTCACTCACCAACCCCTGCCACCTGGCCCTCTCCGCAACATGGCAGTTCACTTCTCTAGGATGAGCTGGAGAACCTCTCTCACTTCCAATCTCACCCTATAGGGAGATCCAGGCTGTTTATGGGCTCACGTGCTTAGCTCAGCCTTACTCAGGGTGATCTCTTTTCATTATCTCAGTGTCAGTTTATTTAGGACCTATATTACACATGTAGAATCCCTTCACCTTTGTCATATAATGTAACCTAATCATGAGCATGAAATTGGCCCAATTCACAGATTTGATCATATTCAATGGGAGGAGAGTATGTAGGGTGTGAGAATCTTGGGCATTACGTGAGAATTCTGCCTGCCATAGGGACCAGTCACCTACCAAGCTGGGATGCCTTCAGCCTCCTGGTGTGTTTGGGATCATCTGGGCATGGCAAATTTGAATGTCGCTCATTTGAATATGTAGACTGGGAGCCACTGTTATCCAAGTGACCTCCTTTTCACCTTCCCCCAAAGTAGACCACAGCTGCTCTGGAACTGATGTGTAAGACCACATGCTGGGCAGTTGCTTTGGCAACCGACACACATTCTGTCCCATTTGAGCACTAGTTAAAATGGTTTCTGCAATGGCATTGCTAAGCAGAGTTGAAACTGAAATGTTGCAGCATACTAAAAGCCTGGATATGGCAGAGGTTCAAAGCCAGTGATTACCTGAAGAGCCAGCACAAGCTTTGGTGGCATATGTAAGTTCATAGCATAGACTCATTATAACTTGTTGTTCAAAGGGAGGCATGCCTACTCTCACGGTTAGTGGCTCAGCAGCCAGTATGCTACATACTGTATATAGTAGGTTTGCAGGTATTAGCAGATAATCATTAAACAAAATCAAGGTTTCCTTTTTAGAATGGCTGTTTATTATGTATCTGACTGGTACATACAAATTTGAATTTCCATGGCCCTGAGTTCCCCCAAACCTACTTTTAAACAGTCTATTAAAAGTATAAAAATGTCCAATTCCTTTTTGTCCAACTAATTATATTTCTGAATTATGTGACCCCTTCACCTTTAGAAATCGTGCTCATTTGCCAGGGAGCAGGTACTGTAATTATTCACTGGATTTTTCATAAGTTTGAGCAGCTCACTTTTAGTCTTCCACATCAATAAAAAGAAAAAGATGAAAATCACCCAGTAGCTGAGGGAATTTCATCCTTGTGGTGTAGATGAGTAATCCCAGGCACAAAAAGATACAGGAAAAGCACTGTTACCATTTGAGGTAACAGATACTGCCCGCTGCTCTCGCTAGTTCAGTTCCCAAGACCCAGATTTGCCACACTGTGTTCCACAGAATATTAGCTCTTTCAGGTGTTAGTAAGTGTTCCTGACAAAAAGGTTTCTACTGCCCACAATGTTGGAAAATGTACTGCACTTTGCCCCCCCCCCATCATGGTTTCCATTACCAGTTGAAGATCTCTAAGCAGTCATGAGAACAGGGGTTTCACCCAGCAGTTCCCAACCTTATTTGACCAAAGACACTACCTTTTCCCTCTTCCTCACTCAGTAGATTACCTAACAGTATCCCAAGAAAATAATCTTTCTGGAATGCACTCGGATGGATGGTATCTAGATAAGAAAGATATTTGAGGGGCGCCTGGGTGGCTTAGTCGTTAAGCGGCTGCCTTCGGCTCAGGTCATGGTCCCAGGATCCCCGGATCGGCCTGTATCCAGATCCCTGCTCGGCGGGAAGCCTGCTTCTCCCTCTCTCACTCCCCCTGCTTGTGTTCCCTCTCTCTGTGTGTCTTTTTCTATCAAATAAATAAAAAATAAATTTTAAAGAATAATAAAGGTGTTTGATAACAAGGATTATATTCATTTCCTTGAGGAAATTCTTCCAATGGAAGTGAGTAGATGGACAAGTAAACACTGAACAAGCCCCTATTCTGTGTAAGACACTGCTCAATTACTCTTTTTCGACATTTAATTACCCCCCGAGACAGGTAATCCCACTCTTGTTTATAGGTGCAGATACTGGAGTTCAAAGAAGCAGAATAATGTTCGTAGACCCCCAGCCAGCCTGTCAAACCCAAGGCCTAGTAAGCTCTTTGCATCTCCTGTCAGGAAGCCCAAAAAACAAAACTGCTGACAATACAATTTTGTACTTTTTACTTGAAAAGTACAACTTTCAGGGCATGTGGGTGGCACAGTTGGTTAAGCATCTGACTCTTGGTTTCAGCTCAGGTTATGATCTCAGGGTGGTGGGATTGAGCCGTGCATCAGGCTCTGCGCTCAGCATGGAGTCTGCATAAGACTCTCTCTCCCTCTTCCTCTGTCCACTCCCCCCAAATAAATAAATAAATAAATAAATAAATATTTAAAAAAAGAAGAACAGTAAACTTTCATGAAAGTGTTCTGGAGAGGTGACTGAAGGAAACTTAAGTCTAGTCCTGTTTCCAGGTTAAGGTTTGGATATCATGTGTTGGGCAAAGATGCATCAGTATTTTTATTAGTCAGGGGCACTGAAGCTGGGAGTGAAGACTGAGAGCTGAACCAGATGTCAGACCCAAGTACCCTCAGCCTTCTGGGATGAAATGACCACCCTCAGTTCCTAAAAAGAAATGGGACCCCATTTTTGTCATTGCTTTGACTACAGCCCTTATATTCTGGCTGAATATGTGCCTTCTGGTAAAATTTTGATCAAAATTATATTGCCTTGAATTTTCTCTTAAAAGAAAGAAGTACTCAACTAGCCTTTATCACATGCACCAGTGATGGTTGATAAAATCTTTAAAGCTTTTATTTTTCTGAAATGTCCTCTCAGCAGAACAATTTACAAGAATACATCTCTAAGGGAAAAAAAGAAACCTAGCTAGCTTACTAAGGGCTCCAGTATATAATAGTGTTGTGTTGTTTGAGGACTGCCTTCTCAGTGCTATATTTTAAACCCTTTTTGGAAAAATTGCTCTTGTGTTATAACCTGCTCTAGTGATTTTGAATAATAGTGTTAATAAAAGGTGGTTTGTTGAGACTCAGGGGTTTTTTCATTTCAGTTAGTAGAGAGAACAATATTAATATGTCTTAAAATTGCACAAATAAGAAAAAACAGGGTGTGTTTATTTTTTTCCTAAGTGTGATATATTGAGTTGTTCCGCATCTTGAGTGTTGCTCAATTTTAACCATCATGCCAAGCATTTAATCAAGATGGAGTTGAAAATAGCACACTGTGGTATTAACCAAATACACCTACCAAGGAACCTGATAAAGAGTACTTAGCTGAGTTATTTGTGACCAAAAATGCTAAGATACAGGTTTGTTGCATTCTTGCTTCAGGCCCATGCCTCAGCCACCATGTCACGGAAGGACTTTGACCCAAGTACTTTGTACCTTAGCTCTGTACTGATCTGCCCTTCCCTAGTCAGCTCTGTAAACAGCCAAGCTCAGAAGGAAAATCCCATAGAAACCCCATAGAAAACATTTCACCGCATTCTGGCCCTTCTTCCAATCAAGCAGGAATGTATACTATTTTAGCATATTTATGTTTGTGTATACACTGTCCTTATATACACGAAGACTCTATTAGTTTCTCTTAAGGCTTGCGGCTTCTGAGATCATTCAGTCACCTAGGTGACATGCTGTGTGGTTTTTCCCCCATGTCAGGAGGTCTGAATATATCTGTCTGTGTAACTCAGTGAGGTGGTGCTTGTTCACAGCTGTTCATTATAATTCCCGAGGAATTAAAAAACAAAAAAGCAAAACAAACAAACAAACAAACAAACAAAAAACCTAGGTATTAACAGAACAATTAAATCAGAATGTCTGGAGGTGGGGTGAGGATTTAGTTATTTACTTCTTATTTTTAAACTTTATTATGGAATTTTCCTTTTTTTGATTTTATTTATTTATTTGACAGAGAGAAACACAGCCAGAGAGGGAACACAAGCAGGGGGAGTGAGAGAGGCAGAAGGAAGCTTCCTGCTGATCAGGGAGCCCGATGGGGGGCTCGAACCTGGGACTCCAGGATCATGACCTGAGCCGAAGGCCAGGGCTTAATGACTGAGCCCTCAGGCTCCCCTATTATAGAACATTTTTAACATATATACAAAGTAGGAAAATAATATAATGAACTTATAGGACAATATAGTTATCACCCAGCTTCCCCCAACTCATTGTTCAACTTGTTCATCTATACCCCAGTCATTTCCACATTCACTGCCTCCTTCTCTTGAATTTTTTGGACATAAGTCCTAGATATCATATAATTTCATTTTTACATATCTTTGTATGCATATATGTGTGTGCCTAAAAGGTAGCTCATTAAAAGAATCAATACCATCAGACCACTAAAAGTTTAATAACTTAATCCCTTTATATAATCAAATGTGTCAGTGTTCACCGTCCTCAGATGTTTCCTATTTTTTATAGTTTGATGGTTCAAATCAGGATTCAAATAAGGGGAATTCATGAGATTTGTTAATGTGTCTCATTATGTCTCTTTCAATCTTTAGATTACCTCTATTTCTTCTTTCTTGCGATTTAAAAAAGGGACTGGGTCATTTCTGTGACATGGTTAAATATGTTCCCTGTATCTCCTATAAATTGGTAGTTAGAGCAATGAGCTTGATAGAATTTAGATGGGATCACTTTGGAAAGACTATTTCATCAGTGTTTTAGGCATATCCATCATGAGCCAAAACAATTCTCCTTGTTTCTCTTTCTGTGATGTTAGCATCCTCTGATAGACTCCTTTTTTATTAAGGTTTACAAAATGGTAATCTTTGAGTTTAGTGATTCTCTACTTACTAGTTGGAGTACTTCTATAATGAGAAGTTTTTCCTTATCAACTCTTTGATTACTCCAAGATATAGTTTCTACAGCAAAGAAAAAATGTTTGATTCTTTCCCTTCATATATCTGATTTCAGATAATGAGGTGCTTCCCTAGGTTGTTCTAATGAAGTGTCTTTTTTTTTATTATTTTTTTTCAGTGTTCCAAGATTCATTGCCCATGTGGTATTATTATGAAAGCATAAATTAAGAAATATTGAATGTATTTTAATATCTTACAATTATTTCCCTTATTTATGCTTAAATTGCCTCCACATGACCAGAGAAGCCTCTCAATTTTGGATTCTGAGACCTCTGGACATAGTCCTGGCAGCCTCTGATAGCATTCTCACTTTCTAGTTCAAAAGCCCTTCTTGAACATTCCTGGAAACAGCCTTTTTTCCAAGGAGTCGTAGGTTTTTATGGAGAAATCTAATTAGAGATGCAAATCTGATTGGTAGGCATGTTCATTGTTACTGCATTGCTCATTTTCTAGGCCTTTCCAGTAGATAGAGCTGAGAAATATGTATATATTTTTAAATTCAGGAATGCAGTGTTTTTCTTCACTTTTACATCTTAATCTCCTTTCTTCCATGCCAAAAATCTCAGTTCCTCATTAACATCAGAACTCATTTAATATCTCATATGGCACATTGCATTTTCCAAATGCAAATGGCCACAAAAATATTTCCAATCCCACATGTGTTTCCATTTCTCATCAAAAGGAATCTATTTTCTTTCCATTGAAGCTGTACACTTCAATGAACAAAATGAGCCAGAAATGACCCTGCATGGCTTCTGGTAGGTCGGTCATAACAGGTGATTCATCTCCTGCTGGGCTTTCTCTTGGGATCCTCACTTTAGGAACCAGTCCAGGTTCCAGAGAAGGCTTACCTGTAGGTGTTCTGGCCAACAGCCCCAGGTGTGGTCTCAGTAGGCACTGCCAACTGCTATGCCCATCAGTGTGGCAGCCTTTAGATGATTCCATTTCCCCAGGTGACAAAGACTAGAGCAGAAAGAAATTGTTTCCATCAAAAGCCACCCAAATACTTAGTTCAGGAGCAAAATAAATGTCACTTTGTTGGTGTTAAATGACTCATGCCTTATTGCCCATTTATCTTTTTAATTTAATAGTTTCATTGAAATATAATTGACAGGGGCGCCTGGGTGGCTCAGTTGGTTAAGCAACTGCCTTCAGCTCAGGTCATGATCCTGGAGACCCGGGATCGAGTCCCACATTGGGCTCTCTGCTCGGTGGGAAGCCTGCTTCTCCCTCTCTCACTCCCCCTGCTTGCGTTCCTTCTCTGGCTGTGTTTCTCTTTGTCAAATAAATAAAATCTTAAAAAAAAAAAAGAAATATAATTGACATATAGAAAACAATTTAAAGTGTGTAATTCAGTAAGTAGTGACATACCCATTCAGTGTGAACCCATTGGCACAATCAGAAGAATAAGCCTGTTAGCCCAACACTTTCCTCCTGCTTGTGATCTTTGCAGTCCCTACCTATTGACCCTCTTGCCCCCAACCCCTCTTTCTCTCCAGGCAACCACTGATTGGCTTCCTGTTAGACATTAGCAGACTTCCTAGAATTTTAGACTAGTTGAGTCATATTCTGTTACCCCCCCCACCCCCTTTTGTGGCTTCTTTCTCTCAGTAGTTTTTATTTTAAGACTCCTCTGTGTTGTAGTGTCTACAAATAGTTCCTTCCTTCTCTCTCTGCCTACTTTCTATTTGTTCCTGACTACCAGAAATCTTAAATTTACTAGTAATTTCTTCCCTCTCTCTTCCCTCTCCTCCAGTACCTATTTGAAATTTTTTTTTTTTACTCCTACACTGTACCAAAAGGCAATCAGTGAGCTCACTCTCCTTTTCATATATGTCCCTTGTTTGGTTCCCCCCCATTTCATTATAATCAGAGACTATAACCATCACACATTATGCTTTTTCCACTGTGATCATCATCTTATCTTTGTTCTATGGATGAATATATAATATTTACCACCATATCTTACATCAGTGTTTCTATAGTCATTTTGGTTATTTGAAGCTTTCTTTGGTAGAGAAACAGTATTTTCTGTTTTCTTGAGTGTTGTAGCTCTTTGCTTATTTGTTTTGACAGGTTAATAACAGCTCTGCCCTTTTTACCTATAGTTACTTGTGCCTGGATAATAAAGCACATTTTCTTTATATAAGTATCCTACGTGTTGCTTCCTTCTCTTCTGACATAAAGTCAAAATGTCTGATACTCATCTGTTTTTTTTTTTTTTTTTCTCAACAAGTGATTTTGGGGAAGGGAGGAGGCGTGCTCCTCTCTTTCTCTCTCTTTTCCCCCCCGAAATCCAATTCTTTTACTAGGATATATCATGACTATGTTATCTTTTAAAAATACTTTTAATCTTTGTATTTTTTTTATTTTTATACTTTCTTCTTTTCCACTTTCTGTTTCTCTTAAGGCATTATCCATGGTGTACATTTGCTTTTGAGTGATTTCGAGTTGAGTCTTTATTTCTAGAGCAGTTTTTTCTTTTATTGATGTTCTTTCCTGAGTTTTGTCCCCTATCCTTTCATAGAAGTTTCCTTTTTCCAATCATTTCATTTCTGTGTGTTTCTAATTCTGTTTTATGCTTGTTTCATAGCTTCTATCATTTTTTTAAAAAGAATTGTTTATTTGAGACTGAAAGAGAGAGAGAGAGAGAGAGCTAGTGAGAGAGGGGAGGAGCAGAGGGAGAGTGAGAGAATCCCAAGGAGGCTGAGCATGGAACGTATGTGGGGCTCAGTCCCTCGTTTTGAGTTCCAGATCTGAGCCAAAACCAAGAGTTGAGTGCTCACCTGACTGAGCTACTCAGGTAGCTTCTGTCATTACTTAATATATTTTCACTTTTCTTTTTTTCTGAACTATCAGGAAAGAGTTTTGTGAACATGTATTCTGAAGAACCTTTATTGTATTTGCTAGATAGATATTTTATAATAATGGAATGGAACTTAAATAAATGTCTTCTCCTTTGCTCATGTTAAAGAGAGGTAAGTTTCCCCATATTTTAGATAGGAAGGGTGATCCAGCATAGCTTTTCTAGATTTGTGGCTTTAGAACTACCTTTTTCACTATTTTCATGGAATGATTTCAGAAGAGCGTAGTGGTCTCTGAAATTTGACTCCTCTGTCCCCTTCCCCAGCTTTCATCTAGGTTTTCTTTCTCCTTTGGTCTGTCCTACCTTTGCTGCTCAATTAGTGTTTTCCTCAGGGTGTGGCTTTATCTTACATGAGGGCTTCCCTTCCTTCATTTGGAAAATTCACAGGACTTATACTGCCTATGCCATGTCCAGTTACAATGGTCCCCACCCCCAAATTAACATGCCACCCAGAAAAGCTCTCCTGAATTTCTGCAGCTGTTCCCACACTGGCATCATACTCTTCAAGGAGTGTTTTTATCCTTGTGGGCTCTCTGGTTCTCAGAGCCATTAAAAACTGCTTTGCCATCTTGCTTTTTCTTGAGGCAGATGTGGATAATGTGTATTATTTGCTGATGCTGGTTCTCCCCACATTCTTTCTCATATTCTGGTGTTCATGTATACCTCTAGCTTTGTTGTAGCTATGAGTGTTTAAATTTATTCTGTCAGATTTGGTTAGAGAGGAAAGAATTCTGGCATGATTAAAAATCAAGTATTTACCTTCCATAGTCCCCAAATCCTTGATACTTCCTCTTTTTTGGTTTGTTTGTTTGTTTGCAAGTCTCCTTGGTGATTATACAGAGCAACCCAAGTTGAGAAGTCAGAAGCTTTGAATTCTTACTCTGTCTTCATCGCTTTTGGACAATGGCACTCTTTTTTTTTTTTAATATTTTATTTTTTTGACAGAGAGAAACACAGCCAGAGAGGGAACAGAGGCAGGGGGACTGAGAGAGGGAGAAGCAGGCTTCCCGCCTAGCAGGGAGCCTGATGTGGGACTCGATCCGGGGTCTCCGGGATCATGACCTGAGCCGAAGGCAGTCGCCCAACCAACTGAGCCACCCAGGCGCCCCAGGACAATGGCACTCTTTAAGTCACTTTAAATTATTTGAACTTCATTTTTCTTATCAATAAAATGATCACAGTAGTACCTGTACTACCTTCCTCATGGAGTATGACATAAGATTCATGTATATGAAAATTCTTTGAAAACATGAAATTTGATACAGTTTGTATCCCAGTATTTTATTCTTTTTTTTTTTTTAAGATTTATTTATTTTAGAGAGCAAGAGGACTTGTGCATGAGAGCAGGGGGAGGGGCAGAGGGAGAGGGAGACAAGCAGATTCTTTGCAGACTCCCTGCTGAGTGGGGAGCCTGAAGAGGGGCTCCATCCCAGAACCCTGAGATGATGACCTGAACTGAAATCAAGATTCAGCTGCTTAAACTGATTGAGCCAGCCAGGCATTCCTCCTAGTAGATTTTGTTTGTTTGTTTGTTTGTTTGTTTGTTTTAGGATTTATTTATTTTTTTTGACAGACAGAGAGATCACAAGTAGGCAGAGAGGCAGGCAGAGAGAGAGGAGGAAGCAGGCTCTCTGTTGAGCAGAGAGCCTGATGCAGGCCTCCATCCCAGGACCCTGAGATAATGACGCAAGCCAAAGGCAGAGGCTTTAACCCACTGAACCACTGAGGCGCCCACTCCTCCTAGTATTTTACTTTTTTATTTTATTTTATTTTTTAATTTAATTTAATTTTATTTATTTAAAGACTTTATTTATTTTTTGAGAGACATTGAAGGAGCAAGGAGGTGGAGCAGAGGTAGGAGCAAGGAGCCTGACATGGGGCTTGATCCCAGGACCCTGAGGTCATGACCTGAGCTGAAGGCCGATGCTTAACCAAGTGAGCCACCCAGGTCCCTGTCCCCCACCCCGGGTTTTATTCTTAAGTGAAAACCTGTCACCCAGTAACCATGCCTCTGATCCACATACAACATGCTGTACAGACATTGCAGAGGTGAGGAAAGTACTTATATTTTCCTGCTAAGGAAATCTAAGCTCTTGCATTCTTTTGAGGCACTGTTCCATCTTGGTTTAGAATGGTGGTTCTGAGGGTCTGCCCTGTCTTTAGGGGCTGGGAAAGAGATCTGGAGGACAAGTTTGCTGAGTTCAGATATAACCACCACTGCTTTTCTCTATTCCTGTTTTATATTTATTCTCCTACTTATTATGTGTATGTAAAGAGTTTCTCAACAACAATGATATATTGGTTTAGAAATGTCCTGGTGATCCCTAATTTAAGGACGCAATAGGAAGCGAAATGTTATTTCTGTATCAGTTGTTTGGAGCTCTGAGCATTTCCTGTTGAACACAATACACGCTAGCTCATCTCTAAGCTACTCTTCAAAATACACTGAACCCAGCATGGACTCATACTATGAGTTTATAATACTAATCTGAGCACATTATGTTATCTGCCCTGGTGCTAGAGAGAGAAGGGAAAGTTTTTGTTTTACCAATTCCTGGTACTTTGATAATTCTAGACAAATTTTGGAAATAGTTCAGTTTTAATTTTCCATCAGTCTTTCTGCCTGCCACTCCATTTCCCTCATGCCTCTCTCCTTCTGGCCTCCTGTGACTTCAGGCTAAGCTCTTGTACCATTTCAGCTGAGGGATAGAACAAAGGTTTGGTCCTCTAAAGTGATTCAGTGACCTCGCCTGGCCACAAACTATAGTCTCCTTTACACACAGCTGCTGATCTTTGCCAGCCATTAGAGATTAATATAATTAAACCAATTCACATTAGGGAATACTGATGACCCATAACCACTCTAAGGCTCTTAATGTTTTTAAAGGAGAATGCTTGAATCACTAACTGGGGAATTTTAAATCCTGTTGCTGAAAAATAGGGGTGGGGCAAAGCAAAACATCAGACCATATCTGGGAAGGATTCTGCAGAGATGAGGTCAGAAGTGAGTCCCTGGGGACGCTTGGGTGGCTCAGGAGATTGAGTATCTGCCTTCAGCTCAGGTCATGATCCCAGAGTCCTGGGATCGAGTCCCTCCTCTGGCTTCTTGCTCAGTGGGGAGCCTGCTTCTCCCTCTGTCTGCCACTCTCTGGCTTGTGTACTATCTCTCCTTCTCTCTCTCTCTGACAAAAAAAAATAAATAAAATCTTAAAAAGAAGGAGGAGGAGTATGAGGAGGAGGAGGGCGGGGAGAAATGGGCCCCTGGATTAGGACCACTGCAAAGTATTCCAGTGGTGTTCTTTGTATTTTCAGAAAGTGCCACTAGGGGGAAGGTGCCCCTGGAGCCAAGTCACTCAGTGGTGTTTACTAGGTTAAAGCCATTAAACATTTTCTTGCTTTTTTTTATGTTGCACTTCACAGATTTCTTCAAAGCATTAAATGTCACAATATCTTCTCAAATAGTTGAGCAGGTCCCTTGTTAAATAGGTTATTTTATGTCAGGTGTTTTAAATTGGGGACTGCCTCTGTGCATGCTTGGACTTCTCAGCAGGTCTGTAGCAGAGACTTCCAACTGCCCACCCCACATCCCTTCTCTCCTTCCTCCCTCACTAACAGAACTCAGCTGTGTTGGGAGTGGCAGTATGTCTGGCTAGAAGCATACATTTCCCATCTTTCCCTGTTAATAGATTGCAGGCACATGTCTAAGATCTGCCCTCCAAGATATAAGCAAAAGTGTTGCCTGAATTTTCCAGAGATACACTTCCAAAAGAGAAGAATGCCTCTGTGTCCTTTTCTTCTACCTATTGGCTGGAAGTGGGAGCTGATCACTGGAGGTACAAGAATTATCCAGATGAGGTAGAAAGGTAAGAGCCAGGGTCCTTGCCAATAGTGTGAAACCGCATTACCAAGTCTCCTCTGCCATAAGTGGACAACTTCTACTTGAGAGAGAAATAAACTTCCATCTTGTTTAATCTTCTATTTCCCAAGTCTCCATTACTTATAACCAAGCCTGTTACCGTCACAAGCTCCTAAGTCACAATTTAATTTATGGTTAGAGCACTGTCCCCATGTCATTTATAGTTTAAAAAAATGATTTAAATTCTGTTTTAAATGTATAATGGTTTCTGCTTAAGAATTTTATTCTACTGGGGTGCCTGGGTGGCTCAGTTGGTAAAGCGACTGCCTTCGGCTCAGGTCATGATCCCGGAGTCCTGAGATCAAGCCCCACATAGGGCTCCCTGCTCGGTGGGAAGCCTGCTTCTCCCTCTCTCATTCCCTCTGCTTGTGTTCCCTCTCTAGCTGTGTTTCTTTCTGTCAAATAAATAAATAAAATATTTTTTAAAAAGAATATTTATTCTACCAAGAAATTAACTTTTAAAAGTCCTCATACCTTAGAAATTTTTTCTAGTTCATATCTAAATTACAGCAGGAACTCCCTGAGAGGGGCTTAATGCAGTGCTTCTCAATCTTCAGTGTGGGTGTGAATCATCTGAGAATCTTGATAAAGTATAGATTCTGACTCAGAAGGTCTGGGATGGAGCCTGAGTGTCCACATTTTTAACAAGCTCCAAGAAATGTTGGTGCTCCTGATCAGGGCTTTATTTTATTTTTTAAATATTTTTATTTATTTATTTGACAGAGACACAGTGAGAGACAGAGCAAGCACAAGCAGGGTGAGAGGCAGGTAGAGGGAAAAGCAGGCTTCTTGCTGAGCAGGGAGCCCGATGCTGGACTATATCTCAGGACCCTAGGATCATGACCGGAGCTGAAGGCAGATGCTTAAGGACTGAGCCACCCAGTCATCCCATAATCAGCACTTTAGATCATCACCTTCAAATCTCCTAGTGTGTATTTAAATGTGTAGCTTGAAAGTTCCTCCCTGCCCCCCCGCCCAACCCTTTCTTTGCCCACTTTTCTCCTCTTCAGAGTTTCTGGAGGTGGGGATCAGAAAGCTGTTCATTATGAGGAATGTTTTCTGTATAATTTTTTTTCCTTTTTATCCTTTCCTTTAAGAAATATCCTTTCTAAAATTCTTCTTTGATTTTAGTTTAAAGAAAGATTTTGAGTTCCCTTTGATTTAATCGAGCTCTTCCTTATGTATGATATGTTCTCATTGTTTTTTCACCTTTTCTTTTTCTTCATTATTTCATTGATTGGGGCTTCTTAAGTTGTTTTCCCACTAGTTTTTTCCTTCTATTTGTTTGGAATTATATGTTCCATATCATTCTTGAAGTAATTATCCTTGTTTTAGCATGCATATTTTTTAAATTAATTAATTTTTTAAAAGATTTTAGTTTTGAGAGAAAGAGAATATACACAGGGGGGAAGGGCAGAGGGAGAAGGAGAAGCAGACTCCCCACTGAGCAGGGAGCCATCTTCACTCAAGGGTAGTGGTTCTCAACTGAAGGAAATTTTGCCCCTCAGGGAACATTTGACAATATCTGGAGACATTTTTGGTGGTCAAAGCTTGGAGTACAGTGATGCTACTGGCATCTATTTTGAGTAGAGGGAAGGGATGCTGCTAAACATCCTAAAATGCATAAAAATAAACCTTCACAACAAATTATTATCCAGTCCAAATATAATATGTAAGGGTCAGTAGCTCTCAGCCTTGGCTGATGATTAGAATGATTTGGGAAGCAACCTGACTAGTTATATCAAGACCTTGGAGAGTAGGATATTGTTTTAAGCTTCCTAAGTGATTCCAATATACAGCCAAGGTAAGAGATCTCCACCATACAGAGGGCACAAATTCCAGTCTGTTTCCATTGATTATATAAGTGGTTAGAAAGAGAGAGAGAAAGAGAGAGAGAGAGAGAGACAGAGACAGAGACAGACAGACAGGAGTTTTATTGCAGCATTTCATATTTTTGGGAACTTTTGCACCTTCTCTAAGGAAATATAAGGAAAGGTAAGAAGGACTCTGAAGAATAAAATTGAATATATGTCCATTCCTATAGAGTCTGCTTTGAAGTCTTATCCTTTATTTTGTATTGAAATATTGATTATCCTCTTCTAGCCAAACCTCTCCAAGACTAAGCCCTAGACTTTGATGTTTGTAAGACTAATACATTGATGGAGTTGAGAGGCTCATGTATGAATGTATACATGGTATTGATGGAAGAGCCATGGAGCTAGAGGGTAGGGAAGCTGAGAATAATAGTTCCAGGTATCTGTCGTTTGTGAAGATGTAATTTTAAGTAGGGAACTTGAAAGAGGAACTTTTATAGGGAGTTTGGCGACAGTGACCTGTTGTCATGGGTATATGCTTTGAGAAGAATCAATGTCCAGATGTGAGCCCTTGAGTGATGGCTGCTATATGATTATGCCTACTGCATATTCACCAGGATCTAGAAAGGGGAAAAAAATCAAACCTCTGATATAAACTTTAGAGATCAAATCAGATTATCTAAACCAGATTCTACAGACATTTAGATGTTCCTTATTTTTTAAAAAAAATTGAACCTTAAACATTTAGTAAAGTCAAGTTTAAAATGTTCTACGTTTAACCCAGCTGTGCTATGGGATGTTAAGAGGAAATTCCCAATTTCTGGCCTTGAGTCAAATATTCAAGGATGAGCAGCAATGTCTTAAGAATTGTATTGCATTGGTATCAGCCCCTCATAAAATATTTCCCAATGAAGCCATGAATGCTTGAGTTGGGACTACATCTTCCAAATATTCCTTTGCATCTAGAGGCTTCCTGTTTAAAGACTAAAATAGTAAAAGTGTGTTTTTATTTATTTACTTTTTAGATTTAATTTATTCTAAAAGAAACACAGCTCTGCCAGCTCTTTGATTTTAGCTTGTAGGACCCATCTTGGACTCCTCACCCTTATAAATGTAAGATAATAAATATGTTGTTTTAAGTTACCAGGGTTATGATAATTTGTTATAGCAATCTTGGGAAACTCAAGTAGTAATCATGCCACTCTTTTGGTAAAGTGGGTCCATTGCTTTCTGACCCTTGCCTATTTGTCATAGGAATCTCTGCTGTTATCAACAAAAGATATAAACCAGGAAGTGAAAAGAAAGTGAGAACAAATGAGTGAGCATGGTATAGTCCCATGAAACAGTTTCCAAATAAAATTATGAGAAATGATCTGCTAGAACATATTTGTCAAATCTGGAATAGTTATATGAAAAGTACTCTAAAGATGTACAGAACATTTTGCATAATGTATTATATGCAATTATATATTTAATTTAATGCATTTAAAAGAATGAAATTTCATGTAAATTTGACTTAAAAATTCCAACTTGTATATGGGGGAAGAAAATATTTTAAGGCCTGAATATCCAATTAAATATGTAATTTCCATGTCTCCACTTTGTAATGCCTGGGTCCAGCTTTAATTTTGTTTTTATCTGAATATAGTTGACACACAATGTTACATTAGTTTCAGGTGTTCAACAGAATGATTCAACAAGCTTATACATTATGCTGTTGTGTTTACTCTAAGTGTAGCTTCCTTGTATAGCCTTAATTTGAAATTCTGTATCTACTCAACTTCTTGTAGATTTTTTCTGTTTTCTCATATGCAGGAAAATGTCATTTGCTTCTGATCAGTATTTTGGAAAAGAAAAGCATCTTGGTTGTTCCATTTTTTGAATTCATATTCCACTGTCAGAATTGACATTCAGGGATTTGGAGTTTAGAATATCAGCCACAGAGCAATATTTGCTGGATAAAATTAAAAGTGATTTTTCTCTGGCAAAGATAGAGAATGCATGGAGTAGGCAGGTGAGAGGAAAGAAGGTGAGGGTGAACAGCTGATAGTAGAGGGAAAGCAGTTGGGAAAAAAGACTGGGGTAGGTGACAAGAGACTCCAAAGTATAACAGCTCTGGGGATAGTCTCATGGCTGAGAGAATAATCAGTGTAGAGATAAGCATTATTAATGATATTTGAGGTTTTGTTTGTTCTTTGTATCTATTTTAAAGCTAAGTATCAAGGTGGCTGTATTGTTTTTGATCTCACAGTTGTAACTAGAAAATAGAAAAGGCTGAAATGTGTTACATTAATAATGAGTTTAAATATATAATTCATCACTGAATGATTCTAGGACTCATACTTCTTTTTTTAAAGATTTTATTTATTTTTTTTTTCCAGAGAGAGAATGAGTGAGAGAGAGCAAGAGAGGAGAGAAAGACAGAGGGAGAGGCAGACCCCCTGCGGAGCTGGGAGCCGGGTGTGGGATTTGATCCTGGGACTCCGGGATCATAATCTAAGCCAAAGGCAGTTGCTTAACCAGCTGAGTCACCCAGGTGCCCCTAGAACTCACACTTCTTTTAATTATCCATTACTGATAATTCTCTGACTTTTAGTGGTCTTAAAATTTAGTGTACAAAAGCATTTTTTAGGAAGTTTGTTTAACTGACTCCGACTACGGATCTTGGGGTGAGGCCCTGGAATTCTAATTTTAGTAAGTACCTCAGGTGATTTTGTCGTGGCTGATCCACAAACCACTCATGAATCAGCACCAGGATCCTAGCCTCCACCCTATGCCTATTCACCTTAGGACAGCCTTCTAAAGGAAGCTGATGTATAAAGCTTACTGACTTGCCACATAGAGTGGTGTCCCCATACCAGCAGCATGGACATGATCAAGGAGCTTGTGAGAGAGAAATGTAGACACTTAATCCCATCATAGATGTACTGTGTCAGAATCTGCATTTTAATATGATCCTGGGGCTGGGGGATGGTAATGGGATGATTCACAAGCACATTAAAGTTTGAGAAGCACTGTCTTCCTGGAAATTGATTAGACTCCTTAATGATGGTTTTTAATCAGTGGAGTGCCTCCAGATCTTCTAAGGAACTCTAAAAAATTACCCTGGTTCCACTTTAGACCCACTGACCTTTCAGCAATACAAGGGCAGAAAATAGCTTTAAAAAAAAAAAAAAGATCTAAAGATGATTCTGCTTCACACCACTGGTTAAAAACCGTTGCACTGGCAATTTAGAACCTTTGGGATAACAAAAATCAAACCAGATTACTTTCAAATCTCAGATTTGCTTTGTGGGGTGACAGCCTAAAATTCAGAATGGACATTTTTATTACCTCATACAGTCTTTGTTCTTTTTAGCTTCCTTGTCCTGGTTGTCATTCTGGGAGAACTCAAAGAAGTCAGCAAGTTTTCATCTCTGTCTTGTGTCCTCAGGGGACAGCTGATTTATTCCCGAGTTCTCCTGCCTTTTTTAATTTTTTTTTTTTTTTTTTTTTTTGGTTGAAGGCTGTACTAGTGTAGGTCAGCCGATTCATAATTCACTCAGAGACTGGAGAAAGGACTCTGAGGTCCTCGTTTTCCTCAGCAATTGAGCAGTAGTTTGTTAAAACCCCAGAGCTGTCAGCCCTCTCTGTAACTATAGTCCCCATAAATATGAAGAAATAATGAAATTTTATTGAAGGACAATCCAGGCGTGAATCTTTATTCCACTTAATGGGACTTGTATTAAAGTAACTTTCAAGTGATTCTGATGCAATTTTTAACTCTGTTATCTGTGAGGTAGACAGTTTACTGAAGGAATTTTCGTTTATAATTGAAAAGGGGTATACATTTTGATTGTCCTTGATAGGGCAATAGATCCTTTGTAGGTGGGATCTGAAGCAACTGAGAATAATCAAACTTTTGCTTGGTGGTCTGTGTCTAGATTGTCACTTCCTACTTTTCCTGAATCCAGAAAGAGATAAAGGAAGCTGGAGGTGATTTGCTTGAATTTCTTCCGGTGGTAGAGTTCTTTAGGAATTTTTCTAGCTTGCTTTGTCTTCAGTCCAGACACAAATCCAGAAACAGAAAACCTTCCTTCTGGCATGTCAGTCAGCATAAAACAATATAGTTTCCCAGGGGAAGAGCTGTGGGGCCAGGTTTTTCTTCCTCTGCTTGAATTCAGCACCTTGGAGAGGCCCATCTCCATTCTGTAGGCACAATGCTGTCCCAAATTCCTTGTTGCACAAACCCTCTACCTGGTCTGCATTTTGAAATGGGACAATGCTTAAGTGAAATTGCTGCTTGCCATGATAGAGCATTTTTGGACCGAGGAAGCTATTCCTACACGAGCTTGTTCTGCCCTGTCACTTTTTCTCTCCAAAGCTCTCTATACTAGAAAGTGAGACATTTACTTAAGCTGAGCAATGTTAGAGTATAATACTCTTGGTAGTTGGTCCTCACCAAAGGAGAAGGCCTAATCTAATAAGTGATAGAATAAGTCCCACTGTGCCATCTTGCCACTGAGGGAATACATATCTTCGAAATAAGAATTATCTTTGTCAGCAGGTAGGACTTTAAGGACTTTATGATGATTAAAATTGTGGTTGGCAAATTACTAATATTTAGCACACTTTTAATGTTATGTAGTAAATGAAAAAACATGGAAGTAATGTGGGACCATGTTCCCATCTGCTACCTCAAGTAAAATGTGTTCATCTTTAGCACAACTACATTAAACTGAATGTGTTAGTATTTAGCATAAAAAGGAATTCTCACACAAGCTCGTTATGAGGCTGAAATGATTTGAAGGAATAAAGGGCCATCGAAATAGGGATCCTGACTTTACAACCAAGTCTAGGGCTAGAGACATCCTCTGTGGAGGTTCATAATGCTTCACTGGGGTAAGCCCCATATACTTTTAGTCAAATTGAAAGATCATTAGTGATTTGTTCTGTACAAGAAGCACCTTGATTTTCTGAAGCAGTGATTCAGCATATTATATTTGGCAATCTTCTGGTTTTAGTCACTTGGACTATGATTGTGTCATATTATAGTAATTTTGATCAAGGTGTGAACCAACCTGGCACAATACTTTGTGGCAACTACTTGCTGACTTACTCCTTACATGGCTACTTTGTGAACGGAAAGAGAAACAGAGGAATGGAAGGAGAATTTTGTCATTTTCTAAGTTAACATTGGATACTCTTTTGGGCTTATGGAGTGTAACTCAGACTTAGAGAAGTAAGTCATGGATCTCTCTTCATGGTTTGGCAATACCAGGCCCACTACTGAGTGTAGAAGAGGCGTGCCTGGGTGCCTGGGTGGCTCAGTTGTTAAGCATCTGCCTTTGGCTCAGGTCATGATCCCGGAGTCCCAGGATCAAGCCCCGCATCGGGCTCCCTGCTTGGCGGGAAGCCTGCTTCTCCCTCTGTCACTCCCCCTGCTTGTGTTCCCTCTCTACCTGTGTTTCTCTCTGTCAAATAAATAAATAAAATCTTTAAAAAGAAAAAAAAAGGATAGAAGAGGTGTGCCTTCTGTTTTAACTTGTAGTTTCTCTGCAGCTATCTTGGAAAACTCCTTACCCATTCATTGCTCTTGGCAACCAACAAAAGTCCCATTTTGATTATTCTACTTTCTCACAATAAGATCCTTAAAACGTAAACAAGGACTATGCTTATTACTATTTCTGTCTTTGATTCTTAACCCCTATCTAGAGACATAGATATTCTGTGACTCTGTAATCCATAGTGAGTAGAAATGCCCAGGAGAGAAGGTGGTTATACTACAATGTGAGAGGTTCAGGAGCCAAACATTTGACTCGTTCTCAACCTCACACTTAAAAGCTGGGAAAAATTTAGATCATTATCAAAAGGGGCTTGTTTTCCTATTCACCACAGCATCCCTAGTATAGAGCGAGTCTCTGACATATGGCTCTCTACAAAGATGTGTCGATTAATGCACTAATTGGAAGATCACCTGAGATACTGTAAGTGAAAGGACACAGAGCACAAACCCAGTGAATGCTCTTTGCCTTCCTGTGCTCTGCTGATGTATGGGCAGTAGAAACCATCACCTTCTGTAGACATGTGTCAGACATGGAGTGCCTGTGTTGAAAAATGTCAGGGATCGATTCATTTGATAGCTGAGGCCCCAAGGAGACAAAGTGCAGCAGAAGTTGTGGAAGAGATAGGAAAGCCAGGTTTTCTTTCCTTTTATGTTCTCTTCATATAATACCTTTTCGATTCTTTATCTTAACTTGGTTTACAGTGACATTTTCTGTGTGTGTGTGTATGTGGTGGAGGAGAGAACTCTAGTCAACTTTATAGGTACAAAAAGTATGAAAAAGGAAGGCAGATATATGCTGATTCGTTTGACTTTTTTTGCTTACTACATTTTTATCATTTATCCAAACTGCTTAGCATTCTGACTGGCTAAATGCACAGGAACAGTTGCTAGCTGTTGTTCTGCTGTAACTAAGCAATTATGGAAAACTTATTCTGTGCACAGGATGGTGCTAATTAGTGTATAGAATACACCAATAAAAATGGGCATTACAAAAGCAATAAGTAATATTAAGTAAAGGGTGCTGCTAATTTCTATTTCTCTACTCTAGGGATAAGAATCTTATCTGCTATGATCTCCCTATTAAAATGCCAGGATTTCTTTAATTAGAATTTTAGGAAGATAGAAAAACAAGTAGTTGGGAGTGACCAAATGCATTAGTTATGAGTAAATAAAAATAGTACATAATAAAAGTAAGCTGTCATTTATGTGCAATACTGCTGATATATTGGGACTTGATATAAACTTGCAATTTCTCCTTTTAGCTTGGTGATGACTTTTAGTCCTCTGTGTCCTCTCCAATTACTGCATAGAAGATGGACATTGCATCTGATTCCATGGACATATAGGCATACTGCCCCAGGTTTTATGCTCAAGCCATTCTGTGTTGAACTCTTATTTCATAGTCCTTGCTTTTATTTTCTGCTTATGCATGGGCTGAGGTTTATTTGCTTAATGTTGTTACTATATTACGTTCATTAACCTTTATAAAATACTTATTAATTTTTTATTTAACTAAAATGGGCTGTTCTTGGTACTGTATTGTCCATGACCATAGTTTTATTACTTCCAAATCTTGCAAGTCTCCCTCCAGAGCTTCAGATCAACATGTTCAAATGCCTTTTGGGATGTCCCATAAGTTGCTCAAACTCAGCATGAGTAATATTGATTATTTTCTACTTTTCTACTCCCTCACTACTAAATTGTTGAAATTCAGACTTGGCCACTTACTGGTATGGAGCTTGGGCAGGTCACTAAGTTCCTTCACCTACAAAAGGATATAAAAATAGACACTATCTCAGAGTTGATGAAGAGGAATGAGTTAATATGTGTCATTCTGCATAGTAAACACTATATAAAGCTAGTTATTTTTTTAAAAAAAAGTTTATTCACTCCTACTCTCTACACTAAATACAGAACTATATTTTAAAAATGTAAATCAAATTGAATATTGTCCCTGCTTAAAATATTTCCATTCTCATCATCATGTCTCTAGTATCTCTAACAAGGTACACAGAGGTCTGAATAGTCTTGCCTCTGCTTTCTTTTGTAACCTCATCCCCTACCACATACTTCCTCTTCTCTCACTTCTGGGTCTTTGCTGAAGCTGTTTCTCATGCCTGGTCTGGGGGCCCTTTTCCTTGCCCAGTTGCTCCTTCCCAACTCCACATAGTTTACCTCCTTCTCATATTTTAGATTTCAGTTTAAATACTATTTCTTTCAGACAGGTTTTCTTCATTAGCTGCCTATGGATTATATGTTGGTTTGTCTGCTTGTCATCCTTATTCCCACATAGGACATTCAACTCCAGTGGCCTGAATCGATCCATTCCCACAGGGAGGATGGCTTTGTGACACTTAAATCTCTAAGACCGTAGATCTTGATACTTCTAGGTCAGACATTATTCTCTGGGTCAGAGACCAGAATGGCACCAAGACCAATAGTCTATGTGGAAATTTAGGTTTTGTCAAGTAAGTCCAAAATATAGGGAAAATGGCCCTAGTCCATGTAGCAGTTTGGCTTCAGATTGTCACTAACATGTGCAATCCTAACCCCAATGAATTACCAAGTATCAATTGTTACTATGTCTCTTTCATAAGACTTTGCTCTCTTTGAATGTAAGGATTTACATTCCAAATCCTAAGGATCTGAATGTAAGAATTTTGTATGTCTTACTTATCATTATGTCTTATGGCCTTCTGTTCTCTTATTTTCTTTCTACTATTCCTTGTTAGCACCCACTTGTATTTGTGTGTTTCTAATATGCCAATTTGTCTGCAGAGAGACTAAAACCTTGCTGTCATATCCTGATCATGGAGCACTCTTTGTTTATTAAATCTCAGGGTTGACCTGGGTGGCTCAGTGGGTTAAAGCCTCTGCCTTCAGTGTGGGTCATGATCTCAGGGTCCTGGGATCAAGGCCCACATCAGGCTCTCTGCTTGGCGGGGAGCCTGCTTCTTCCTCTCTCTCTGCCTGCCTCTCTGCCTACTTGTGATCTCTCTCTGTCAAATAAATAAAATCTTAAAAACAAAACAAAACAACCTCAGGGTTGAAGGTAAGGGTTGAAGTTAGATAGACTGGACCAAAAATGCTAGCTTAGGGAGTTTGGGTTTTAACCTATAGGGTGATTTTTAAACTGTACTCAGTGGAGCCTGCGTCAGAGACCCCAGCTGGTAAGGGCTTTGTGTGGACTTTCCACTCATATTTCAGAGACTCCTTGTTGATTCATGTTCCTTGGCTTTATGGAAAACCTCCTTTAAAAGACAGTAATGTATGAATAAAATACATTTGAAAGCTGTTGCTCCAGGGAGTAGGGCAACAGTTTCATTTACTACTTAAAGTCATCTTTTGTTAAGCTCTTAAGGTAAAATTTGCCTCATCTTTTTTTGTCTCTGGCCAGCTTTTCTTAATAGCTTGCAGGGTGAGAGGTTAATGTTGGGTCTATTTGTTTAAATAGCTAAATACTATCAGTTACAAAAGAAAATAATATATTAGGACCTAAAAGAATTTGGTGAGTCAGACTAAGAAAAATAGAGTATGCTGTAAGTATAGTCTTTCATTTCCTTTTTGAGAAAATGCGCATTTGTGGGGAATTTGGAAAATGCTTATTACATGCACATTCTTATATTCTCTGGGTTAGTTCAGTGATATATGCAGCTGTTGCATTAAATGAGAACGGCTAGAAAAACTGCTGACGCTTGACCAGTAATTGTGGATTAAAGTTAATGGGAATTTGCCTGGGGGTGGATGTTGATAGTCCTAATGGTTTTTGAAAAGTATTACAAAGGCCATTGAAGAAGCTTTTAAATCTCTCAATCTCTCTTCAGTTACTTGTAATATGAGGGGCTTTACTAGATGAGGATAATACACATTTTATAGATTTGTATGGTACTTTACAGTTTTTGAGAAAAATATAAGGCTCCTCCTTGTAGCTCCAAAATTCTACTACCTTATGTTTTATTAATTCTTTTGAATATTCTTTGAGATTTTAAAATATGAAACTGATATATTGAACAGTTTTAGTTTAGCAGTGATATGACCTTCTAACTCCTTGCTTTTCTAGAGGTTAGTTTGGTTATGATCATGACTCTGTTAAGGAATAACCTACTGATGTACTCGTCAGTATAAAACAGTGTAAAAAGATCCATTTCAAAAAAAAGTTTCTATTTCTGATACTTTGTGAATAACCAAAGTCCTGAATAGCTGAATATATAATTGTAGCACAAAGTTTCATGTACCTTTTTTATTTTCTTTAAAGAATTCCATAAGACTGGGAAAGCAATGTAGTACATGTGGGAATTGGTTTTCAGATTGTCACTATCATGGGCAATCCAATGGTGGTTGAATTATTGTCTCAATTACTAAACCAAAGAACAAAATAATATCCATTGTTAGAAGACACTCTAAGTTCTTCTACTAACTCAAACATTTTCTCATTTCTCTCACATTAAAGATTATTACTATTTAAGATGAGCCCCTGAAATAGTAGGAACAGCTTAATGTAGGTTATTTTTAAATTAAAGAAAATGACTTTGGTGATTTTGGGGGGGGGGCATTTAGATGTAGGGTGGGGCAAGAGGATATTTAGGAGTGATTCAAATTGTGCACAGATTTGAATTAGAAAGCAAACTGTCAAAGAAGAAGTAGTGGAGACTAATGCTAATACAGTTTCCTCCTCTAGACATCAGATATGCTCCTGTTCAGATTCTCACACCTTTTCACAACATAACCTTGAGGAAGAAAATGAATGGAATGACATATATATGTAACGGGATGCTCTTTACATGGAGAGTAAAATGACCCAAATGAAGACTCCGTATCTAGGTAGAGTCATACTCTTCTTTATGTGGAGCTTGGATGATCCTATATGATTTTAAGTATAGGAATTGTATCACTTCATTTCTGTGTACAAATTTAAATGAAGAAAGAGTCTGGAACTTCTTTGAAATTCAGATTTGTTAAAACTAGTCTTGTGGGGGGCGCCTGGGTGGCTCAGTTCGTTGAGTGACTGCCTTTGGCTCAGGTCATGATCCAGGAGACCCGGGATCGAGTCCCACATTGGGCTCCCTGCTCGGCGGGAAGCCTGCTTCTCCCTCTCTCACTCCCCCTGCTTGTGTTCCCTCTCTGGCTGTGTTTCTCTCTGTCAAATAAGTAAATAAAATCTTTAAAAAAAACAAAACAAAAAACTAGTCTTGTGGACTGGAGTGACTTTCACCATCTTGAAGAGAAATGCTCCTAAGATTTATCTATCATGAGAGGAGCAGGATTCTCAGTCAGGGTTGAGTCTTGCATGGAGGACTAGAGGCTAAAGACACTGTATGGCTCATAATCTCTGAAGCAGCAAACATTAGACCCCAATCCAGCTTTTCAAACCTGGTGCTAAATTGTGACCCAGAGATATGTCTGCATGAGAACATGGAACTTGCTTAATATAGAAATTTAACTCTGCAATTCAAGTACATATACATGGCAGAAACTAGAAAGTCAAAATTACAATTTAATTTTTATGTACTTTCTGGTTCACTATCACAAAATTTCAAAGAGTCTGTACCACAGTGTGAGATGGAAGATTTTATCTTTCGTTTTCTATTTTGGATTTGGCTCACATATGCCTCCAATAGTGTGAGCACCTCTCCACATGGAGAGAGAACTGACATTTAGAGTACATTGATGATATATGATTTTCACTTTGTACTCTGATATTAAGTTCTAAATCCATTTATTATGGAATTGTGTTATAATAATTGGAGTCCACACTAAGTTTGAAGTAGACACCCCCTCACTAAGGAGAGCACTGACAAGATGTGACATCTCTGCCAACTTCAGGATCTACTTTGGCCTGGGAAAATTGAGAGGGATCTTGTAATGGAAGTCAGGCCACCAAGAAGTTTAACAATAGATACCTGGATCAGATGAGTTGGTCACTCTGTTAAATGGGAAACTCCAATTTCAGCAAGAAGTGATTGTGAGGGGGCGCCTGGGTGGCTCAATTGGTTAGGTGACTGCTTTCAGCTCAGGTCATGATCCTGGAGACCCGGGATCAAGCCCCACATCGGGTTTCCTGCTCGGCAGGAGGCCTGCTTATCCATCTCTCAATCCCTCTGCTTGTGTTTCCTCTCTCACTGTGTTTCTCTCTGTCAAATAAATAAATAAAATCTTAAAAAAAATAAAAGAAGTGATTGCAAGGCTTTGGTCTCAGGAATAGCATGGACATATACTAGGGGCTGTGTTTCTACTTCATCTCTGCAGGAGTTGGCCATATTTGCCCCAGTGAGCTCTGGCGGTGAAATCAAGAACTCTTACCACTCTAGGATGGTGCTGCTTTGAGAATCCAAGGGTTATTACTTTGTGATCCTCTTTCCAACCTATATTACTTTTATTCTCTCTTTTAATTAAAACCCAAGGAGCTATCTCTATTTTGGTAGCTGTAGGGTACAAGCAAAGAATATGAATATATATATTCATATATATATCATTTGTATTTATAAAAGGATGCTCTGAAGATAGTAGACAAATATGCTTTTCTGTCAATATGAGACCAAAAGGGAAAGCTTATTTTCCTATTTCAGAATTCCGGTGAAAGAAGCATAGAATACTAAGTTAAGATAAATATGTTAGTTCTATCAATTGGTTTTTCCTATACAACGAACAAAGCTCATAGATGAAATACGGGAGTCATATGTAAATATTTATGAAGTTTCTACTCAGCTGCATTGGACAAAGGATTCCAAATATTATTTGTCCTATAAATCTTAAATCCTGTACACTTTTCTTTAAAAGATTTTATTTATTTTAAAGAGAGTGAGAGAGCACAAGCAAGGGGAGGGGCAGAGAGGGAGGGAGAAGCAGGCTTCCCTCTGAGCAGGGAGCCTCATGTGCAGCTCCATCCCAGGACCGTGGGATAATGACCTGAGCTGAAAGCAAATGCTAAACTGCCTGAGCCACCCAGGTGCCGCAAAGCTTGTACACTTTTACCAAATGAGAAAAAAACAACAACCAGTTTTGATCATTTACTTTTCTTTAACTCCTAGAAATGATGATTTTGCTGGAATGCATTCCCAGAAACCAGTAATGTTGTGCAGCATATTTTCCCATAAACAACATTAATTTAATATGATTAGAAGTCATGTTTTTATCCATGTTTTAACATATAAACTTATAAATCATATCTAAAACATACCATAAAAGCAGGGATAACTAGCCATCACTATAAATATTTAATAATTGACTTTTATTCTCAGAAAAACAAATAGATTATTATATTACATACCAGAGCCATAATATATTTTCATTTCATAGATCTATGGTTTAACCTATAATATATGTAAAATGCATGAAATCACAAAGGGAGAATTTTATTAGGTTATAGATTTGGCCACAACCAATGTATTAGGTCAAGACACATTTCTGAAATTTATTTATTAATAACATTGTCTGCCTGATTTGGGAAGTCTCTTTCCAGGACAATTTGGATGGCAGTCCTTGGAAGTCTGCGTTAATTTCTTTTTTTGCCCTTAAAATTTTCCTGTAGTAAGTAGACCATTCAAAATCATCTTGTTAACCTCTGTTTTGTGCCCAAAATACCAGGGAAGCCTTAGCTGATACTGTTGTGGTTAAAGTTTTGATGATTCTTTTCTTGACAATAATACATTTAAAAGTAAGGGCTAATAAAAATAAGAATTAAAAAATACATAAAGCTATGGCAATGTAAATATATACTAAAGCTATATTTATTATTGTGAAAAAGTAGAGAAAATATAAATGCTCAAAGAAAGGATTAGTTAAATGCATTACAGTAAAAGGGAAAAGTTTATAGACTTTAAAAACAATGTCGAGTATTTATTAACATTAGAAAAAATATCATCACATATTGTTAAATGAAACATGTAGGTTGCAAAATAGTATAGTATAAAAATACATACTTGGGACACCTGGGTGGCTCAGTCGTTAGGCATCTGCCATCAGCTCAGGTCATTGAGCCTTGCATCTGGCTCCCTGCTCAGCAGGAAGCCTGCTTCTCCCTCTCTCACTCCCCCTGCTTGTGTTCCCTCTCTAGCTGCATTTCTCTCTGTCAAATAAATAAATAAAAATAAATAAAAATAAAATAAAAATACATACTGATATACATATAGGTATAATAGGCTACTCAACAATGGAATTGTTAGTAGTGTTCTTTTTCTGGTTGTGTTTTAGTTTTGTTTTTTCACCAATCTAAGTTTTAAAGTTAAAAAACTTGTGAAAGAGTATATTTATCATTGTAATAAGAAAAAAACAAGAAAATTTAGGACTTTCTCCCTTTACTCCTCCCCAAAAAAACTTTTTTTGAATTATTTTAAATTATACTATTGTGAACAACTTGTGCATATTATCTTTACAGTCCTGAGACTAATGGGATATATAGTTAATATAGTACCTCAATAATATTGAGAATATAGTTAATGGGATAAATTGAACAACAGTTGAATTGTAGTAAAGAGTACTTAAAATTTAATTTTAGATTTTTATTTATTTATTTACTGGGGAGGGGGCAAGAAAGAGATAATGAATGGTGGGGAGAGGGAGAAGCAGATTCCCAATGAGCAGGGAACTTGATGCATGGCTTAGTCCCAGGACACTGGGATCATGATCTGAGCTGCAGGCAGATGCTTAACCAAATGAGCCACCTGGAGCCCCTAACAAAAGGGTTGCATCCAATAAAATGTAGGGGAAATTATATGAAAGAGGTACTTATGGAAGCATAAATACAAATGTTCATTATGTTTATGAAAATCAAAGCAAGTTAAAGTAACATGAGTTTTTACTTACCAGATTTGTTAAAATTAATGAATGTGATAAGTCAAGTTTTGGTAAGGGCATGAAGAAACAAGTAATCTCATGTATTGGTGGAGAAAATATTCAGTGGTACAATGTGTTATTTCCGGAGCAGAACACATGGCCAAGCGCAGAGTCATTGGTGTGGGAAATTCACTCTTCCTACTCTAGTTGGAAGTACTATGAAGTCCCACAGCAAAGGCCTGGAATGTGTCCTTCTATTCCATAGGGGCCCATTTTAATATAATAGCTTGGGTAGTAGGAAGGCATTTGTGATGTTGTGAAAGAATTATTTGCTTTAAGAAATCTCTAATAGTATGGTCCTAAAAAGTAAATATACATTTTAGGAGCATACTGTTTACATTATGAATAAAGTGGTTCTTCATGTGATATTTTATTGTTAATGGTCAATATGAGGGCTATGCCAAACGATGTATGCTCCTGTATATTTTACCATTTGTCGCCTCTTCTGTTCTTCCTTGTTTAATGCTAACAGTGACTCTGAACATTATGATTTAGGGTACACCTAATAGTTAAATAACTTGGTTGCATTCAGTTGTTGGGATATTTAGCAATGCATAGAATACCATGAATTAATTGCAGCATGTGACTTTTTAAATTGTCTTTCTGAAGGTCAGAGACTTCATATATGGCAAAACCAGTCCTGCAACACCTGTGTGTTGTCTCCTTCTAACTTTGCCAATGCATATCTTCTGTACTCAGTGGCCAACAAATGGCCTCATTTTTCCCGAAGTCTGTTCTATAACCGTATTAAAAAGAAATTAGCCTAAAGGTGTAATCAGGTTAAGTACTGACCTTATGACTGAAGAGGCTTGTTCAGATGGCCAGACCCACATGGCTCAGGGAATTCAGGCACCAGGCACATTTTCTGTGAGAGTAGCGATGAACAAATGTTTACCCCAAATTTGGCCCAGGCCATTACCTGATTGCTTCACTGCCTTTGTTATTATCTTGTAGGTTTTCATCTTTACTTTTTTAATTTAGGAGAAATGAAAATTCAGAAGCCTCAGTTGTTATCTCACATAGGGGCAAAAATGGCTGTACCATATAGTTTTGTTAATTACCTTTGGCCAATTCTAGCCAGGACTATAGATCAGGCAAATTTCATTCATCCGTTGGTGGAGTGGGTGACTGGATTTGTGCAGTGATACAGATCATAAAAGATCAATGAGGTAGCTACTTCTTTTTAGATTGCCTTTGAAGAACATTGATTTGGATAAGCTTAACTCAAGCCTTATAACTGGAAAGAAAGTTTCCATTTTCTAATCATTTTGGGATTTCATTTTTAAGAATCAAATTTTGATTGAGAGATAAAGAAAAGAAAAATTGTCTTTTCTGTAGCATCTTTCACAAACTGCATGTAAGCGGCATTGTTGTTTCACTTCCCCTTTCCAGGAAAAGCTTAACCTTTCCTTCCTCCTTTAACAAAGAACATTACAGTATAAATTATAATATAAACTATAATGGCAGGGACAGTTCTAGCAGCTACTGCCCTTTTGAAATGAAAGAAAATATAGTATAAAAGCTATTCTTCCTTAAATGCAGAGGACAAGCTGATGGTTGCCAGAAGGACAGGGGAGGGGAATGGGCTAAATGAGTGAAGGGGGAAGAGGAGATTCAAGCTTTCAATTATGGAATGAAGAAGTCACAGAGATAAAAGGCACAGCATGAAGACTGTAGTCAGTTGGTTTGAAGCTACCTTTGTGGCTAGTGTAGTTTAACATACAGAATTTAATTCTTGTGTTGTACACCTGAGACTAATGTAGCGTGTATCAATTATACTTCAGAAAAAAAAGAAACTATTCTTAATTCTTTTATTGTTGAATAAAAGTAGGTGTAAAAATTATTCTCATGTTATTAATGAGAGAAAATTTTTAAGGAAAAGAGACTCTAAAAGTGAAGATGAAGTGGCTTTTTTGATTCCCTAAAACTCTTACAAAGTAAAAGAAAAAATAAGGTTTTTTTGTTAGGATTGGAAAATGACATTCTTTCATATATCACTATTTCAAGTTTTTATGAACTGGAAAAAATAAAAAGTAAATTCACTGTTACACCAATGTCCTTATGTTGCTGAAAAAAAATGTCCCAAATAACCGTGACTCAAAATATGCCTACCTCTAAATAATCTCCTATTTAAGCATGGGGTAACATGAATCTTCAGCAAATCACTAATTTCCATCTTTGATCTTGAATAACAACAATGAGAAAAGACAGTCTTGAAAAAAATCTTATCCCAAAGAACAAAGGAAATGTCTAATTAAGAGATCAGTCCCATTATCAGAGACCCTCAGAAATGCATTTTACAGTTAAATACTCACTTTTCCTTCACAAATGGTTTTAAAAGCCTTAGATAAGATGTACGAAGTCATCTTTATAAATGACTGTATGCTCAGGAAAATTAGAAGCATGCGGCAGTCATCATAGATCAGAGAAGCTTCATGAAAAGAACAAAAGCAGCTCAGCAGGATGTAGACACTTGAAAACAGCAATTTAGAGTTTACAGGCATAGGTTGAACCTTTTAAAAGGTACTTCCACGGTAGGTTTGCTCTTAACCCTTTATTAGGCCATGGAAATGCATTGCACTGAAGAAGCAATTTCCTCAGTTAAGCAAACATAATTTTTTTCCTCACTAAGTCAGTTAAATACACCGTTTTTCCTATGTAAATATTTGGGAGTGACTAACTTGGCCTTTTTTTTCTTTACGGACTTTTTAAAAATCATTTATTTATTTATTTATTTATTTATTTATTTATTTATTTATTTATTTGACAGAGAGAAACACAGCCAGGGAGGGAGCACAAGCAGAGGGAGTGAGAGAGGGAGAAGCAGGCTTCCCACCCAGCAGGGAGCCCGATGTGGGACTCGATCCAGGGTCTCTGGGATCATGACCCGAGCCGAAGGCAGTTGCCACCCAGGCGCCCTGGTCTTTACGGACTTTTAATAGCACTGTTTTCCTACCTCTAGGACTGACTATGGATAAATCAGTTCAGCACAAGAGTGTCAAGGAAAATGAAGAGGTCTTCAGCAATAGCATGAAGAGCAAGAAATGAGAAAAAAAGAAAAAAAATGGTTGGTGGAGGGCAGTCCTGGATCTGGAGAATGGCTTGGAGGAGCATCTTTCAGGAGACTAGGCAGCCATGAGAATGGAGAGAAAAGGCTAGGTGATGTTCTGAACTGTCTGGCCAAGGAGAGGCCACTCAGTAGAGAGTACACCTGCCAGGCCCTACACCCTGTGTGGCTTCTAAGATCAATTTAGAAATCTAGGAACCAAGCGAAATGAGTTTAGACGATTCCCTTTCCAGCCACAATATTCAGCTTTGACTTGATCTTCCCAAAACACTCTCTTCCAAACATTCTATCTGTAATTATCCCTCATGGACCTCTGCCCCAAAATCCAGCATCACTATGCTCATTTGACCCTCTGGAATTTCTCTAAGTTATAGGCAATGCTGAAATCATGGTAAATACTAGAGAGAAAGGGTGCCTAGAAAACTGTGGGTACTGTCCTTCCTGCCCTCTGTTCAGTTTCTCCCTGTCCCTTTTTTTTTCTCAGCAGTTGCAACATTGTCTTCCTCCTACTTTGCTCAGCCTCTTAATAGCCTTTCCTCCATTTTTCCTTACTAATGCCCAACCCATTTTTTGAAATCCAGGTGGAATTCTACCACTTGTTTTTTTTTTTTTTTTCAGTCAGAATTAATAGCTTCCTACCCTATATCCCTATAACAATTGATATTTTAGTTGAGATTATGATGTTTTATGTCTTGAATTATATTTAGTTGTAGAGATCTTGTGTCTCCCACTGGACCACAGACTTCCTGAGTGCAAGGCCATGTCCTTTTATCACCTAGACATCACAATATCTGGTACAATGCCACACATAGGATGTGTTCATGTATTTGTATATCCTAATAAATAAAGTACTCCCAAGGAGTATTTGCACTTTAATGGAGAATTTTTTAAAGATGTAATGTTTTCTTCATCTAAAGGACTAAATCCAGTGAAACTTCTAGAAGGCAGAAGATAGATTTTAGTAGGATGCTCTCCAAATCCTACCACATAGTCTCCTTTTTGCAATAATCCTGCCTCTGATGGCTCATGACATATTTTGAACACCAGCATTATTTTGTAAGAATTCTTTTGATTTATTCATTTAACTAAGAAAAGCCATAACGCTTTGTCAGTGATCAGTCTTCCTGAATCATTGATCAGCCACATATTTAATTCCAAGTAAAACCATAGCATGAATTCCTCTGGGTACTTTCTTAGAGTGCTAATGTGTGGTTCAATTTGCTTGTAATAAAAATTAACTAACATCAACAAAATAGTCTCTCAATGATAGTAACAATGATCAGAATAACCAGTTTGTAAATCTGTCTCTACCCCAGCTAGTTGTGAGACTGAGGCATTGATTTCTTTTCATTTATTTATGTATTTAATAAATATTTATTGAGCTCCCACTAACTGCCAAGCATTAGATTAATGCTTTGAGATGTAATAGTAAATGGTATGGCATGACTCCTCTCTGGTACTATTCTGGAGAATAGTGACCTTGATGGGTGGATATAAGAAAATTTTACAAATTACATAAATATTTTAATTTTAGAAAAATGGTGATTTTCATCACATGAGGACTAATTTGTCATGTTCATCCCTCCCTTTCTGGCTTAAGCATTCTGTAAGTCTATTCATTATATATATTTTTAGGAAAAAAACTGATATTTATGGAGCATCTTTATGTTTTAGGTCTCATAGTAGGTTAAAGGGTACCCACCAAAAGATAGCGTTTGAGAACTTGTGAATGTGACCTTTAACTTGAAATAGGTTCATTGTAGATGTAATCAAGATGAGATCATCCTGGATTATTCAGGTGGGTCCTAAATCTAATCACAAATGTCCTCAGAAGAGACAAGAAGAGAAGATACAGAGTAGAAGGCCATGTTTTTAAGGAGGCAGAAATTGGAGTGATACACCCAGAATCCAAGGAGCATCTAAAGTGATCAGAAAGCAGCTGGAAGGCCAGGAGCTTCTGAAGGGGGCAGGGATGACAGGTATAGCCCTACCAATACCTTAATTTTGTACTTTTGGCTTCTGAGAATAAATTTCTATTCTAGTTGATTTCTATCCAGTTGTGGCTGCCCTAGCATTTAATACCAGCCCCTTCATAGATATTTGAATATACGGTCATATTTAATCCTGTCTTGACGCTTTCTGGATGAGATTAAGTCTAAAACTGAGAAGAAGATAAAAGCTCAGAGAAGTTAAGGGATTTCCCATGTTCTCATGCATAGTAAATGCTGGAGACTTGACTTAAACTCCTTTCTACCTTGCTCCAAAACCTATATACCCTTTTAGCTTTACTAGATAGATTCATATTAAGGCAGCAGAAATGAATAATAAACTCAAAATAACTACCTTATTCTTAATGCAAAGCGTCCTTCATCAGTCCCAATTATGTAGCCCTTAGAATACGCTGGATACCAAATGTTCAGGCACAGGCAGGGCTCAGAGTTTGTTCCATGAGCTGTGTTTCTCTATTTTACGTATTTATTTCATCTTGAAGTTTATTTTTTTTAAATAAAATTTATATTTTCTTCATTGACTTTTAATATTTTTCAGGCAGAATTCCCATTCCTCCTTTCCCTTCCCATCAAGCTCACATTACTACAAAAATCCTATGTTATGCAGATAACTATAATATTCAATTCAGTCCTGATGCTAATGTGTGATAATTATACATTTTCCTTGAATGTTAAAATGACATTTTGTTCTTGATGACTATATACTTACTAATATATAATCCTCTTTCAAAATTTTTGAGTTCCCTCCCCCCCAGTTAAGCTGGTTGCTTCTAAGCATAGTAGATAAAGTAATATTTCCTCTCAGGAATATAAAACTCTTCCAGGTTTTAAAAATTATAAATAAAAGGAATTATGTTTTAAATAAACACTTACATGTGGAATTAGTGTCTCCTAGAAAGTAGTTTATCTCATTGCTGAGAAGGCATTTATAGGAACTGTTAATGAGAAAGGAATGCAATTATATTTAAAGTAGCTGTTGATCTCTGATCTTTAAAAAATTTCAGTAGGGAATCATTTGTAGTATCTGAAATTATGTGATTTTACCTTAATTTATCCAAGATTTAAAGCAATTCTATTAGCCTGACACTTATTGACAGTGCCCCTTGCTGATTGTATCCAAGAAGTGCTTGGATTCTTCTCAACTCTTCGCTGATTCATAAAGTTGCTTACCATAGCACTTGGAATCTTTATTGAAGAAGTAACTTTTGATTAAGTTAAATGGAGGGAAAGGGAATTTCTAACTTAGTTATATTGCTTACAGAAACATAATTAAGTTTTGGAATTAAAAAAATCAATGATCAGGAAGAGTGAGCTTGGAGAAGACACAGTTACAATGCAAACGGCATTTTAAAGATAGAACGAAAAGCAATGACCAAACTATGGCATGATTTCTGGTTTGTTTTTCTAAGAATAGGGATGAATTTACTAAAGTGTTCTTTATTTTTCAAGGTTCTATTTATGGCCAACAATTCAAAGTTAAAACGTCATGGACTTTGAGAGACTGGGAGGGAGCCTGAGATTATTTAGACCGAACCCCACTGAATTTCATGGATATCAGCCTAGAGTTAAAGATGGTGTAAGTAAGATCCATACCTTACTGACACAGTGGTCAAACTGATCTGGGTAAGCATGAAGAGGTTTTGTTTTAAATTGTAAGCATCTATGTTTTTCCTTCTGCTTTAGAGAGTGTTTGAGTGGATCTCATTTCTCTAATACATATCTTGCTTTCATTTTCCTGTTTTATTTACATTAGAATTGAAGGGAATTCATGGACTAGGCATTTTATGGCAGGCAGATAATATATAGGTCTCAGTTAAAGTTCTCAGAACTTAACGTTTATATCTTGGCTATCCATGCTATCCATGTGATCCATGGCTATCCATGAATATCCATTCACCTAAAGTGAATTTCAGATTGCTTAGTATTTGTACAATTTTCTTGTGATTTTTTTAAGTTAAATGTCAAGTATAGGACAGCACATATTGAAGACTCAGAGTAGTTTCATCTCCTTTTACCTAAACTGTTTCATGGACACCTGCCCAAGCCATACTGGTTCGTCTCTTCTCTGGTTCACTTCATCTATAAAGTACTGGTATTTGTAGTGATGGTGATGGGACAAGTCACTGAACTTTGATATTTGTTTTAGACTCCTTGGAAACTGCTTCATGAAAATGGATGAAAGGAGAAAAGGGTACAGTTACAAGAAGGAAATGACTCTCCTAGTGTTTATTCTTTCAGTTGCTAATCACTTGGCAGTCCATAAGGGCCTTGGATTCTGACTCCCATTAGATTCACATAAATCCCTTTGAAAGTTGAATGCCACTTTTCATGGCATGTACCAAAGGTATTGAAGTGGGAACAATTTGTGTCGGTGGGCAATATTTTATCTTTGAAATAGGTTTCTGAACATGTGATCATAAAAAGCAGACTGATTGATTTTATTATTGTATTTTAATTCTCTAAAGATGATGTACTCAATATTGGTATGCTACTGGTGACAGGTTATATAAATATAAGTAAGAAAAGAGATAATATTAGATCTTATAAAATGGCATATTTATTTAAAGTTGGATGCCCGAGCACATTATATCTATGACATATTTCAATGTGCAGTGACTATATACTTGCATATATGTGTTTTAGAGATTGCTCAAATAAACATTTGGACTCATAGGACCACCCGCTAGACCATATTTGGCACCAGTCTAATAAAAATGATACAGGAAAAGAATCACACCTTGCTAAAATGGCAGAGTCAGAGTAAAAGAAGTATTCACTGAGACAACCAGGATTTATTTTCTCCCAGGTGATAGCTCACATACAAGGAGATGACACTCACATTGGCTAAGTTCCGGAGCCTGCCTTACTTAGAAGTTTTCATTTTCCACAAGAGTCAAAATATCTTGTATTATATCCATAGGCATTGTTTCCAGTGGCGGTTAGGGAGGGCTATATGGACATAAGAGTCACTGTACTCAGGGGACCCCAAATCATGTGTCTTCATGGATTGTCTCCATCAGGAATGATAATAGTTCCTCCCAGTCCAGATGAAGTCTACCAATCAAGGATCATTTTCTGTTCTAATCAATATTGGCTGGTAACAGACCAGATACTTATCTGGTCCCTAGGGAGACAAAGCTAGAGAGCTAACCAAAGGTCAGATTCTTATGAGGCAGGGCAAAGGGTCATGTTAAATGATTGCTTATACTGGGTAATGGAGGGTCAGACTTAACCACTCATAAGTCAATGTCCATGTCTTACTAAGATGATAATTTATTTTCACAATTTTTGCTAGACCCACCTTAGAAATACTAGGCAAAATGATATATTTTATTTATTCATGTCTTGTCTTTATTTTCTTATCTTCCAACCTTATTTTTTGGTTAAGACATAATATTTTTATTTTAGTGAGTAAAGCATATGCTTCTCAGAATGTATCAGAATGACTCATTGGAGGTTGTTTTCTTTCTTTCCTATAACCATGATAAGGGTTGAGCCATGATGATCAAAATATAAGATTAGTCCTTAATACAGTAGCCTAGAAGGCGTATGGGCTTGGCCTAGGAGTGTTTATGTTTACAGAGGCATTTTCTAAAATGACAGTGCTTCTTATGAATATTGTTGAGGCAAACATTTTACTTCAGTCTGTTAGGGAAGCAAAGAGATTGTGAAATATTTTCATTGATTTTCCTTCATACTAGAAGAAGTAGAAATTCTTGCATGACTTTCGTTTATGAGTGAGTATAAACTTGGGATTCGTGGACTTGAGAACAGCATGTAAGCACAGTATGATGATTCTCTCAGGAAAGCCAGCCTTTAGCAAACACCTGTTACTGAAACTCTGTGCCCAGTTTGACACCATAATTCTAAAGATTTAAGAAATTTAGACATGAGGCATACTAAGAAGATTAAAATATTATGGTAGTAAAGACTTAAGAATAGAGATTATTTAGTCTCACATAGAGAAAGGGCAAAAAGGTAACCAATCTAATGTGTAAATCCAAACATTTTTACTTTTTTAATTTACTAAAATTTATAATGAAGTGTGCCATGTTCTTTCTCTAGGGAATGGTTGTCTTACATGCTATGTACTGTACCAAAATCATTCCTATGGTGCATTTCTTGGAAATTTTTCATTATGCTTACTGAATTTCGTTCTCTTTTAGGGTGAACTATATGCATGTTACACTTATACCGGAAAATGACATTTAATGGAAAGAGATAGTTCAAATGAGAATGGAAATGTTTTCTTTCTCAACTGGTGTATCTCTACAACCAATGATTAGAGGATGATGTAAGATAGCATGCTGAGCATGGAGCCCAGTGCAGGACTCAGTCCCAGGACCCTGGGATCATGACCCTAGCCAGAGGCAGACGCTTAACTGACTGAGCCACCTGGGTACCCAGATTATGAATTTCTTAAGGAATATATGGTGTTTATTTTTCTTTATATGCCTAGTTTTATGCCATATTATTATGCTGATACCTAACATGTATTAAACTTACTGCTAAATAAAATGAAAATTATGAGAGAAGAGTATGTGTGTGAAAAGGGAAGGAGAGGGTAATCTGATTGGGAATTGGTGGAGAAGATTAGGCGAAGAATCCACAACTACTTAAAAGCAGTTTTATATTATCTTTATTTCTAAGATGAGAGGAGTGGGGATTCAGATACACTCATTAACATAAATTAACATTTTACTCATCCTAAGTATGGCAAATCTCTGTTTTAACATAAAATGTTTTACATAATTCACTCATAAAAAGGTAGAATTAATTATACTCAAAATTACATGACAGTGTGTACCTCATACCTACTATTAACAAATATAGATAGAAGTGTAACTTGTGAATTGGGGAAAGCTGGGCATGTGGGGTGGTGGTGGTGGTGTACTTAAGTTCTATTTGATAAGACTGTTTCATTCCTGGAAATGTGGCCAAATGAGTTTTGTAATTTTTTTTCTTGTAGATTATCTTTTTTAAAAAATTACTAAAATATATTAAAGCCATCACACAATTCAATAACATTTATAAAATAGCAAATTTAAAGTCAGAAACCAGGTTATCAGTGAACTGAGGGGTATAAAAGTAGAATTGAATTATTCAAAAGCATAAGATTTTTTTTTCCATTGCTTTGAACAATGTTTTGGGTCTCCATACCATGGATGAATTGAAATCAATCAAAATATCCTTTTCCCCCTATTTTCTATGAATCTTAAAAGTTTTATAGGGAGCCAGATAGAAATGTTTAGCCTTCTGGCTCAGAAGATCCTGCTGTCCATGAAGCCTGACTTGGCATCACCTTAGCTATTACCTGCTGTGATTCCTCCTGCTTAGGCCCTGTCCTGGGACAATAATGTCTCTATTTTGGGTCAGCTGGAGATAGCAATCTCATATACTACAGCCCTGTGTCCTTAATGTCTGTCTTTGATAGGGCATTTGTCATTAGCAGATACAATGACCAATTCCATCACCCATTGTTATGGACTGAACATTTGTGTCTTCTTCTCCCCACCGCCCCCACCCCAGTCATATGTTGAAATCCTGACTCCTGATGTGATGATATTAGGTAGTAAGGCCTTGGGAGGTATTTAGGTCATGATGATAGAGGCCTCATGAATGGGATTAGTGCCCTTGTAAGAGAGTTTTTTTGCTTTCTTACTGCCCTCTGTGATGTGAAAATAGAACCAGAAGACAGCTATCTACAAATCAAAAAGCAAGTTGGTACAGCCACTTTGGAAAACAGTGTGGAGATCCCTTAAAAAATTAGAAATAGAGCTACCCTATGACCCTGCAATTGCACTATTGGGTATTTACCCCAACGATTCAGATGTAGTGAAAAGAAGGGCCATATGTACCCCAATGTTCATTGCAGCAATGGCCACAATCGCCAAATTGTAGAAAGAGCCAAGGTGCCCTTCAACAGATGAATGGATAAAGAAGATGTGGTACATGTAACAATGGAATACTACACCTCCATCAGAAAGGATAAATATCCAACTTTTGTAGCAACATGGACAGGATTGGAAGAGATTATGCTGAGTGAAATAAGCCAAGTAGAAAAAGTCAAGTATCACATGGTTTCACTTACTTGTGGTGCATAAGGGGTAATATAGAAGACAGTAGGAGAAGGAAAGTAAATGGGAAGTAGGGTAATTCAGGGAGAAACGAAACATCAGAGACTTTGGACTCAGAAACAAACTGAGGGTCTTGGAGGGAAGGGGGTGGGGGGATGGGAGAGCCTGGTGGTGGGTACTGAGGGCACGTATTGCATGGAGTACTGGATGTGGGGCATAAACAATGAATCTTGGAACACTGAAAAAATAAAATAAATTTTAAAAAATCAAGAAGCAGACTCACTAGGCACTAGATACGCTTCATCTTGTTCTTGGTCTTCCCATGCTCCAGAATTGTGAGAACTAAATGTTTAAGCTGCTTAGTCTATACTAATTTGTTATTACAGGAGTCCAAACTGATAACTAAGATACCCAGTTCTCTCATCTTTTCTGTTCTGAATTTTACACTGAATTCTCTCTGTATCTTTTTCCATGTTGTTTGTCTTAAGGGTTTTGGGTTTTATCTCTGTCTCACAGTTCAAATTTGATAAGCTCTTAATACTTCACACCTTTGACTTAAGGGCACTTGGGCATAAGGGCATCTTGGTTTGTCCTTTTGTGATGCAAGTTGAGATCATCCCAAGCATGAGGACAAGCCTGACACAGTTGTCTAATCTACATGGTTAGCTATGAGCTTTGCATTTGGGGTCATCAATAGGCAGGCAGGGAGGGATAGCTCCAGCAAAGAGCAGCCTACCTTGAGAATCAGCAAGAAATTTTGAAGACTGAAGCTTTGTTTCTTGGGAGTTCAGAACTTCTAGCATATTCCAGTCTGACAGAGTCAGAATTAGCAAAAGTAGATCTGTTTCTCCTGATGGGGAAGAGACACTCTTACACCAGGGAAAAGTGATATGTTCTATGCCCAGTTTCACTCTTTGCTAAGATTTATATTCTCTCTGGCTGATTCCTATAGGTAGAATGCTTTCCAAGGCCAGACAAGCAATATAATAAGAGGCAGAAAGGCCCCAGGTGGATATCTGCAAATATGATAGGACATGTGCCACTGAGATGGATGCCCATCACTTGGCACTACCATTTTTTGGTATGTTTTGTTATTTTTTTTCCCTTGCTATTTAAGCTTATGTTTTAAGAAAAGCTATGCATCTGAATTTTTATGATAAATTCTCCAATTTTTAAATATTCTGAACTACATCATGTTAAAAAATTGTCAAAGAGGGGTGCCTGCATGGCTCAGTCGTTAAGCATCTGCCTTTGGCTCAGGTCATGATCCCAGAATCCTGGGATTGAGTCCCACATTGCGCTCCTTGCTCAGCAGGAAGCCGCCTTCTCCCTCTCCCAATCCTTCTGCTTGTGTTCCCTCTCTAGTTGTGTTTCTCTCTGTCAAATAAATAAATAAAATATTTTAAATTTTTTTCAGGGATCAATCCAGCAAGAGGATATAATAATTGTAAATAATCTATGTACCCAATATTATAGCACCTAAATAAATATATGAGGCACATATAAATGGGCATAAAGGGAGAAATTGCTGGTAATATAGCAATAATAGGGAACTTTAATACCCTACTTATATCAATGGGTAAATCATCCAGGAACAATATCAATAAGGAAACAGTCTAATGACATATTAGACCAAATGGACATAACAGTTATATACAGAATATTCCAGCCAAAACTACAGAATACACATTATTTTCAATGCATATGGAACAATCTCTGAATTGATCACATTAAGCAATCCAACAAGTCTCAATAAGTTTAGAGATATTGAAATCATATTATGCATTTTTTTCCTGGCCACAATGGTGTGAAACAAGAAATTGATCACAAGAAAAAAACTGGAAAAGATACAAATACATAGAGACAAAACAGCATGCTGCTGAACAACCAGTGGGTCAATGAAGAAAGCAGAGAAGAAATAAAAAACACATGAGACAAATGAAAATGAAAACACAGTGGTCCAAAAGCTTTGGGATGCAGTGAAAACAGTTCTAAGAGGGAAATATATGGGGGTACAAACCTACCTCAAGAAACAAGACAATGCTCAGATAAAAATCTAACCTTATACTTAAAGGAACTAGAAAGATAACAAAGTGAGTAGAAGGAAGGAAATAGTAAAGATCAGAGCAGAAATAATGGCAAGCAGGCCAAAAAACAATAGAAAAGATCAATGGAATTGAGAGCTCACTCTTTGGAAAGATAAAACAAAATTGATAGACCCTTAGCCAGATTATGAAGGAAAAAGACAAGGGACCCAAATAAATAAGATCGGAAATAAAAGAGAAGTAACAACTGACACTACAAAAGATTATACAAGAATACCATGAAAAATTGTATGCTAACAAATTGGACAACTCAGAAGAAATGGATTAATTCCTAGAAATGTACAATCTTCTAAAGGTGAATTAAGAAGATACAGAAAATCTAAGCAGACCAATTACTAGTAACAGAATTAAACTGGTGATCAAAAAACTTCAAAAAAAAAAAAAAAAGTCTGAGACCAGATGCCTTCACAGGTGAATTCTACTAAACATTTAAAGAACAGCTAAGGGGCGCCTGGGTGGCTCAGTTGGTTAAGCGACTGCCTTCGGCTCAGGTCATGATCCTGGAGACCCGTGTTCGAGCCCCACATTGGGCTGCCTGCTCAGCGGGAAGCCTGCTTCTCCCTCTCTCATTCCCCTTGCTTGTGTTCCCTCTCTGGCTCTGGCTCTGTTTCTCTCTGTGAAATAAATAAAATAAAAATAAAATCTTTAAAAAAAAAATAAAGAACAGCTAATACCTATTTTTAAACTATTCCAAATACAGAAGAGGAAGAAACACTTCCAAAAACATTGTTTGAGGCCGGCATTACTGTTATACCAAAACCAGAAAAAGATAGCACACACACACACACAAAGCCTACAGACCAAAATTCCTGATGAAAACAGATGCAAAAATCCTCAGCAAGATATTAGCGGACCAACTCAACAGTATATTAAAAGGATCATACACCACAATCAAGTGAGATTTTTTTTCCTGGGGATGCAGGAGTGGTTCAGTATTCAAATATCAATCTGAATGATACACCAAATCAGTAGAAGAAGGATGAAAATCATATGATTATTTTAATAGTTGCAGAAAAAGCATCAGAATTTACATCCATTCATGATAAAAACACTCAACAAAGTGGGTTTAGAGGGAACATACCACAGCATAATAATGGACATATATGACCCAGTTAACATCATACTCAATGGTAAAAACTGAGAGCTTTTTCTCTAAGATCAGAAATAAGAGAAGGATGTCTGCTCTTACCAGTTTTATTCAACAAAGAACTGGAAGTCCTAGCCGCAGTAGTCAAAGAGAAAAAAATAAATAAAGAAAGAAAAGACATCCATATTAGTAAAGAAGAAGTTAAACTGTCAATATTTACAAATGTCATAATACTGTCCATAGAAGACCCTAAAGTTTGGCAAATTGTGGAGAAAAGGGAACCCTGGTGCAGTACAGTGGGGATGTAAAATAAGAGCAGTTACTGTGGAAAACATCCCTAAAAATGTTAAAAATAGAACTACCCTATGATCCAGTAGTTGCACCTCTGGCTATTTACCCAACGAATATGAAAATACTGGGGTGCCTGGGTAGTTCAGTTGGTTAAGCGTTTGACTCTTTATTTCAGCTCAGGTCGTGATCTTGGAATCATGATATCCTGCATGGAAGCTGCTTAAGATAGTCTTTCTTCTCTCTCTCTCTCTAAAAAAGAACAAAAGGAATATGAAAATTCTAATTTGAAGGGATACATGCACCACTGTGTTTATTGAGGCATTGTTTATAATAGCCAAGATAGGAAGTTAAGAGTTCATCAGTAGTTGAATGGATAAGGAAGATGTGGTACGTACACACACACACACACACACACACACACACACTCACTCTGAATATTATGCAGTCATTAAAAAAGGATGAAATCTTACCATTTGCAACAACATGGATGGAGCTAGAGGGTATTATACTAAATGAAATAAGTCAAACTGAGAAAGACAAGTACCATGTGATTTCACTCATATGTAGAATCTAAAAAACAAAGCAAAGGAATAAAGAAACAAAGGAGTAGGATCAGTTTGAAAAATACAGAGAACTAGCTGATGGTTGTGAGGGAAGGGTAATGGGAGAATGGGCAAAATGAATGAAGAGGAGTGAGAGATACAGGCTTCCAGTTATGGAATGAATAAGTCATGGGAATAAAGGTACAGCACAAGGAGCATAGTTCATGATACTGTAATAGTGTTGTGTAGTGAGGGAAGGTAGCTACACTTGTGATAAGCATATCATAATGTGTAGAGATGTGAATCACTATATTATATACCTGAAACTAATGTAATATTGCATGTCAACTATACTCAAGAAACTTTCCAAAATTTAAACAATTTTTTGTGAGGTCAAATAAAGCTTGCAAGAAGGACACATCTGCTTACCATGTCACCATGTATGCTCCAAAGGGAACAGGGAGGATGTGGAGCTGAATGATCTTGAGGTTTGAGGTTAATACTGCTTTTTATCCATTGGACATCTCAGTTTTGGTCACATGCACTCCAAAGCTAGGTTGTTATTTTAGCCTCAAGAAGTTGCTGTACCCTTTGCAAGGATCATTATCTTTGCAACCTGCTATCTTTTTTTTTTTTTTTAAGATTTTATTTATTTGACAGAGAGAAACACAGCCAGAGAGGGAACACAAGCAGGGGGAGAAGCAGGCTTCCTGCCGAGCAGGGAGCCCGATGTGGGACTCGATCCTGGGTCTCCAGGATCATGACCGGAGCTGAAGGCAGTCGCCCAACCAACTGAGCCACCCAGGCGCCCCGGAACCTGGTATCTTAATGACAAGACCACTGCCATAGATCAGAATGGTATATTCCTTTCATAGTATTTAAGTCATTGCTTTGATCTTAAGGGAATTATTTGTGAATTATCTTAGGACCTTAGTATCGTGGTCTAGTAGGTAGGCTGTGGATGTTGGGAAACTGAAAGTTTTATTGTCTAGCTCTTTATAGAAAAAGTTTGCTAGCATCTTGTCAGGTCATTCAAATGAATACTTGGATGTCCTGGTGGCCGACTTGTTGGCTGCTGACCAGCTTGGTAGCAGGTGGGTGGCTTGGTCAGTGGTGGGTGTGACCTGGTGACTGGTGACTGTGGCTTGGATACCAAAAGGCTCAACCGCAGAAACATTAGGAATACTGGGCTTTGGGCAGCAAGATTAATTTCTCATCCATCACTACTATTAAGATTATGACTTAGTCGTTGAGGCTTTGGGTAAAAACTATGAAGTGCTCAGCCAGGTCTGCTTTTAGTTGTATAGTTATGGGAAATGCAGGGATTGGATTTTAGACACTTACATAGAGAAGTATTTTTTAAAGGAAATGGAATTTAATTTTTTATAAAATGGTTTATGTGTGGAAAAAGCTCAATAGTTCTCTATTTTTTTTCCTTTCCTTGCTAAATTGTAGTTAATGCACCACTTCATACCCATTGAGATTTTGACTGAATCTCTTATTTTCTTTGGATTTTATAATTCCTTTCTATGGACAGGCATATTCTTACCTCAGGATTGTTTCATAAAACATTAACCTTCTATAAAGGCTTATTAAAAGTTTTAAAATTGAGTTTCTAATGACATTAATCAAGTAGACTATAGCAAGAAAAAGGCGAATTCTCCTTAGATTTAGTAAATTTTCATTGTTTCTATCATAAAATGCATATATTCTCTTCTGCACATGGGCAGAGTGAGGGAGTGAAGCAGATTGTTATATGTAGAAATGAGAAAAAGTGCAGCTCTGTGGCAATAATGATCTTACAGATGCCAAAATTCTTACATGGGAAGGTCAGAGAAGTTATTTTTTACAAGGACATTGGGTATAATGCCTAACAAATTTGTAAGGGTCAGTTGCCATTTTGCACATATGTCATGGTCCTTGGAAGACAGTTCTGGTGTTTGAATCCCCTTACCCTCAATTTTCAACTTAAGAAAGGAGTGCTGACAGGAGGTTCTTGCAGCCACAAGAAGTTAAGTCCCTGTAATACTGAGCTCTTTTTCTGGGGTACATATTTCTATTCAGATGGAATAAAATTTAACTATTCCAGTATGAACACATATTTGAGATCTTTTGTTTGTATCTAACTCATCTGATCCACTTTTACCTGATGTAAAAGAAAGATCTTTTTGATCTTTCTTTTACATACAACTTTCATACATATATGCTTTCTGGGCTGGATAAAACACATCAGCTCTCTGGGCCTTAAGTGCTCATCTAATGAGGGAACGAATTCTACAGTGTTTTCTGGTCTAATAGTTTCTGACAGAAAGGCTCTCAGACTGTATCTATGACAAAAACTACAGAAATGGAATTGTTTTCCTAAAAATAGCTCTGTGGCTCTGTGTACTGCATGCAGTCTTACACCATCCATATCCCCTCTTCTATACAACCCAAGACTGTCTGCATAAATGGAATAGCCAATTGACAGTTGAGCTAACACACTTACATGAGCTGTACCATCTTGGTCTTAAGGTGTTCCCTTATTAAGTTGAGTAAGTTAATTAGACCCATTGAACACTGGATAATACCCTTAAAGTTCTAATACTTCTCCCCAGGTATCTAACATCCTCAAGTAAAAGGAGTAATTTAGTACCTGGGAGGAAAGGGGATCTTTGACAGTGGTTTCCTCTGTAGATCTACTTCAACTGACAGAAGAGGGAAGACTGTGAATCCCTTTATGCATGCATGAATCCCTTTATGCATGCTGTGCCTCTGTCCAGTTTCAGTGAGTGTGGTCCAGCCATTGTTCCATAAGAACTTTAAGAAAAAGTTAAAGTTGCTGTATAAAAATTGGCCAAAAAAAAAAAAAAAATTGGCCACAGAGAAATTAGAAGAATTTAGACAAACTATTTGGTGTTTATACTGACCTGTAGTAATTGAGGCTTCTCTCTTCTGCGTTGTCTATCTCTAGGAAATGCAAAGCAAACTAATAATGTGCAGGTCAAAGGCAATGTGATACTTTCCCAACTCCTCCATTAAAATATGAAAATTAAGCATTAAAAGGTTAACTTCTAATTAAAAGAATATTACATTGATTCAAAGAAATAAGATCAATAATTAATATTTAATTATATAACTGAATAAAACATATATTCATATGGGTATTTATTCTTTTAGGTACATCCATTTTTATCTGGGGTAACAGAAAGAAGCCATTATTTCTTTTTTTTTCTTTTTTTTTTTTTTTAAGATTTTATTTATTTGACAGAGAGAAACACAGCCAGAGAGGGAACACAAGCAGGGGGAGTGAGAGAGGGAGAAGCAGGCTTCCCACTGAGCAAGGAGCCCGATGTGTGGGACTCGATCCCGGGTCTCCGGGATCATGACCTGAGGCAAAGGCAGTCGCTTAACCAACTGAGCCACAGCCTCCAGGCTCCCCAAGAAGCCATTATTTCAATTCAGCGTGTGGGTTTTCAGGATGAACCCCTGAAATTCTAGTGCCTCCACACATAGGAACATCTTAATAAAGAATATGGAAAAGGAATGATCAAGCTCTATTGTCATAAAGTTCTCCAGAGTCTGAACTCATCTATTAGTTTTTATAGATGTGACGAAGTTGCGTGCTATATTTTTCTAACTCACTCTTAATTCATGAATTCTGAAATTTAGAATGTGACTAACGAGTAACTCTTGGTTCCATCTTTGTTGTGTTACAGCTTGGAAGGAATTGACACATTACCACCAATATTGAAACTAGATAATAGCCAACAGTAGTTGGTCTTGAAGGCATCCAGGAGAAATTTACTATTACCTTCTCAGTTGTTTTCTGAGAGCTGCTTGTATACAAAATGAAAGACTGTATATTTTCCTAAAAATATTAAAGGCTGTATCATATTTATATCTTGTGTAATGTCAAATGATTATCATCTCAGTAGTCTATTAATTTAATTTTTTTTTGGCTTCCTTACTTTTCAAAGCAAGTAAATAGTGATTGAATATTAATGATCTAGTATGAATCTAATATGAAACAGCTATAGAGTGTGTATATATGTGAATGAGTAGAGTGTGGCTTGAGGTCGGTGCTGGTCAGTGTTTGAGAACCAACAGAAGAGCCTTTATGTCATTCTTTGCAGTAACCCTGTGGATAGAATTTATAGTCCCAAATTTGTAGATAAGACCGTGAAGCAACTAGGTCCATATGTGGTGAATCCTGAATTGGAATCTGGTTTTGTGTTGTCTGGCTCCAAAGCTCTGCTTCTCAAGGTTTTTGCTCACTAGTCTGTCTATGCAAGTTTTTTTCTCAAACAGAAGTATGACTTTCATATATTTAGCTAAGCTAAAACTGCCAAGCTGAGACACGGAAAGGCTGTGTCTCATCTCATCTTAACATTTTCCTTGTTTGTATTAAAATATGTTGTTTTTGCTATTGCCTTCTGTTTTCTTTGTATCTAGCTACTTATAGTAAAAGTAAATAATATTTTGAATGATAAATCCATTTTCATGAGTTGCTCCAAAAACATAATATTATACTACCTGTTCTTAAAATTCATTAAATCCAAATATTTGATGAAAGTTATGGATGTGTTTATGTGTGTGTATGAGTGTGTTTAGAGTTTTCAGATCAAAGAGTAGCAACCATGCGGTTTTCAGAATAAATTTTATTATATATAAAAGGAAAAGAACTGAAGTAATATTTCAAAAGCTGAGTTGTTAAGACATGTATCATAATATACTACAAAATAATCAGGACTCAGCTTAAAATAAAGTGATAATGCACCATTCTTACACAATGAAGCAGTTTATAGAAACTTACACAAAGAATCAGGGCATATAAAGACAAACCATAATATAAAAGAACCAAAAAAAAGAAGCTGTCAAAGATTTCAATATATGAAGATTGGTACAATCATCAAACAGTGCTTTTAACAGAATTTGCAACAGTATTAAACTCTGATGTTAGCCTAATGATGTCAAAGTCCATGGAGAGTCCAACCAGAAACGAGTCTTGCATGCTGCAAAACACAAGGACCAGCATAGGCTCCTGGAATTATATGTGTGAATAGTTTCAGATTTTTTAATCTCTCAGAAGAGAGTTAAAACATTGGAATTTTAATACAATGATTTTTTTGAAAAAGATTTTATTTATGTATTTGATAGAAACACAGCTAGTGAGGGAACATAAGCCGGGGAAGTGAGAGAGGGAGAAGAGGCTTCCTGCCTAGCAGGGAGCCTGATGCAGGGCTCAGTCTCAGGACTCTGGGATCATGACCTGAGCTGAAGGCAGGCGCTTAATGACTGAGCCACCCAGGCCCTCCTCCAAATGAAATTCTTTTACAGATGTGAAATATTCAGTCTTCCAAGGATTGGTTCTGTTCTGAGCTGGATTATACTACATGTGCCATCATGGTGGCCATCAACACTACTCTTTCTCCACTCTGGGGTTTCTCACTTCCTTCCCTGCATGTAAAAGGGGCTTCTCTTTCAGATCCTCAAAGATTCAGGTCCTGGCCATCAGACACTTCTCACTGATAAGGCAGAAATTTTTTAGAATTACTCAGAGATTTCAGTATATTTCTTTAACTTCTTTTGTGACTTGCATTTAATAAATTTCATGTAAGCTCTGCTCTCAAATAATGTAAAATATTTATATTCGTGTTTTCTCCTCACTTTTCCTCTTCTTTAAAATAATCATTTGACCAGGTGTAATATTTCATACTTTAAAGGCTATGAATTTTAGTCTCTTTAATCTTTGCCATCTCTGCTCACAGGACTTCTAGATTTATCACTGAGGGCCACTAAATAATTGAGTAGCACATTTTGCTTATGCTCTAATAGGCAAAACATTGGAATCCACCATAAATAATCTAGAATAAGAAGGCATATCATCTTAGTCTAATGCAATAAACTATGTCAGTAAATTTGGAGAAATCACAGTATAATAACTTTAATGGTTTTTGGAGGAATTCATCAAGGACAGGAAAACCTAAGTTTCAGGATTTCTACATTATCTGTTTCCTTGCTCTATATTTCTTGATACATTGATTTTTATGGTTTAAAATGCTATAATTATTCATCCTGCAGGGCTTTCCCACTCTTTAAGACTATATGTTTGACTAGCATTTTCCAGTAATGGGAAAAATACAATTCGGTTGGGAGATTATCAGATTCATTTTTAAAATTCAAGTTCATAATGTAGAAAGGAAAGGCTTACATTCATCTGATTCAATCATTTTAATCAATGTATACTGACATCTTGTCATATTTCTGATCTACCTTACACAGACACAGCTACTCAGTTTTTAGTGTTCCATGTAGCATATTTGGGCTTCTATCCTAAGGATATCAGTGGTGTTCCCTCTTCTGAGATTAGAAATTTGGCCTTGGAATCAGAAGAGTGCAAAATAAGACATTTACTTTAAAGGAGTTGTGAGATAAACATCTCTATTTGTGAACTCTATTTCTATTTCAGGATTCCTTAATTCCTTTGCACTATGGCTCTGAGGTCATTTCCTTTTTTCTTCCAAACCTGCCTGGGATCAGTGCCACAGGCATGTGGGACCATCTGGGGTAGATGCTTGGATTCTGATCTAACCTGCTCTTATTATTTCTTGTCCTTTGTTAGTCTAACTATGTTATTGTTAGTTTAATGAACTAAGAAAACTAGAGTCTCTGAAAGTGACTCCAAAGTGTGTTCCTTGGGATACTATTAAACATTATGTGGTAAATTGAGGTCATAACCAAACACTTTGGGAATTGTTTGGTTAAACAAAGTTTCTTTAGTGAAACACCTCTTAGAGATGTTAGTAAGCAATGAATCCCCCAAGCAATGCATCCAATGTTCAGTATTCCTCAAACTTATTATACTGTGGAAACTTATTTTATGGAATTACCTTTAAGAATCATTGTACCTGAAAATAAATTTGGGGAGGTGATAAAAGAAGTTATAAAACATTGCTAATGGTTAAATATATTATAAATATCCAAGGACAGTTTTATTTATTTTCATCTCTAGGTATATAGACATTCCATTACTCTCTACCAATTACTGTAAACAAAATTTTAGTCATTTTTTTTCCTCCAAAGTTTTAACATCTCTGTGACACAGGTGTAGGAATTGCATTTTCATGGATAAAGAATTTGTCTTAGAGTCAGAAGTTCATGTTTCTAATCCCAGGTCAGGTCCTAACTAGCTTGTGACCCTAGGTAAGATATTTTACTTTACTGATCCCTAGTTTACTCAGCTCTAAAATAAAGAGTCTGGACCAAATTGGCTTTATGGTTCTAGTATGAACATGATGTGATGTTATTTGTGTTAGATATTGTAAGGATCTTAAATTGTTTTCTTTTTTAAAGTAAGTTAGGAAATATAGAGATACAAAGGAATATATAGTTACATTTAAAATATCTATAAGATGAATATAAATACATATATTTACAAGTGTGTCTATGCACAAATACATACACAAAGAAAGTATAAAGAATGATAAAATAAATACTGTATTGTCTGCTATCCAGCTGGAAAGTAGAAATTACAAATATTTTGAAGTTCATGCTGTCCCTTCTCTGTTGCATGTTCTTTCATTCTCCCACTGGAACATTGTGTTGAATTTTGTACTTATCATTCTACTGATTTTTGTTGCAGTTTTATTATATATTATCTATTTCTAGGAAATATATCTTTTAGTTTTGTAGAAACTTTATAGAAATAGAATCAAATTATAGGTATTTTTCTGTGCTCTTTTTTTTTCCCAATGAAAATGGTTTCTAAGTCTCATACATATTGATGAGGGTACCTGTAGTTTATTTATTTCACTATTAAATACATAGTATTCCAGGGTACGAGTATGTCACAGCTAGTTTGTAATTTTGTGTATTCTTGGGTCAGACATTTAGCTACTTAATTTTTAGTCTTATTTTCTAATATAAGAAATAAAACTTTATGAATGTTTCATAAAACATTCTTTAGGATCATCTAATAATTTATGAATGATATATTTTCATCATTTTTCAGTTCTGAGAGTATCAAAATACCTACTATTACTTCTTGAAACAGTGAGGTTTTTGTAAATGTTACTTATATTTTAAAGTATATGTTTCTTTGTCTTTTCAATATTGATTTTTGACTTTATTGGATTATGGTAAAAGAAGATAATTTGCATACTAATTTTTCTCATTGTTTAGAATTATCTTTTTATGATTGGGTATGGCATAAGTCCAAAGAAAATAAGAAAGACAATTTTCTTAAAAAAGAAAAAGGAAGGGGCACCTGGGTGGCTCAGTTGGTTAAGCAACTGCCTTCGGCTCAGGTTATGATCCTGGAGACCCTGGGATCGAGTCCCACATCAGGCTCCCTGCTCGGCAGGAGGCCTGCTTCTCCCTCTCTCAGTCCCCCTGCTTGTGTTCCCTCTCTAGTTCTGTTTCTCTCTGTCAAATAAATAAAATCTTAAAAAAAAAAAAAAGGAAAATTGAATAAAATGGAAAAAATAAACACTGGAAGTTTAAAAATATTAAAATGTTAGTCCTTAGAAAAGATAATGAAGTAGACAAATCTCTGGTAAGGGCAATTAAGAAAAAATAGCACAAATAAATAGCACTAATAAACTCGTGTCATAGGTACAGAGCAAGCAGAGATTTAAAAGATAATATGAAATGCCATGAATAACTTTGAAGAAGTTGGCAAATTCTTAGGAAGAAATTTAATATAGGAAAACTGGCTTAAAAAGAAATAGAATACATGGATAGTGCTGTAATGAGAAATTAGGAGCACCTGGCTGGCTCATTCACTAGAACGTGTAGCTCTTAATCTCAGGGTTGTAAGTTCATGTCCCATACTCAGTGTGAGCCTACTTAAAATAAAACTCAGGGATGCCTGTAAGAAAGCGGTCCACTTTCATTCTTTTGCATATAACTGTCAGGGACTTCATTCTTGATATTTCCCACTGGTCACTTTCTTCCATAATCTCTGACAACATGTAGTATTATAGAAATTATTACTTTATTGCATAACTCTTTTTTTTTTAAGGATTTTATTTTTTTATTTACTTGACAGAGAGAAACACAGCCATAGAAGGAACACAAGGGAAGTGAGAAAGGGAGAAGGAGGCTTCCTGCTGAGCAGAGAGCCCGATGCGGGGCTCGATCCTGGAACTCCAGGATCATGACCTGAGCCGAAGACAGTTGCTTAACCAACTGAGCCACTCAGGCATCCCTATTGCATAATTCTTGATATTAATTTGCCTTAGCTTTTTAATTCCCATAAAGACAAAAAAAACCCACATATTTTAAATCGCTTATATGTACGTTAATTTTTGTAAGGTGTTGGGCCAACATGAAGGCTCAACAATTAAATGTTAATTGATTACTTTTTATCATTGATTAAAACACTGTTTAGTCAACACTAAGTAATAGGCTGGATCAATCTAGTAGTACTTGAAATATTAAAATTTGTTATTTGGCTTAATTTTTTTTCAGGGGCCAACTTTCCTCACTAGTTAATTAAGAAAAATAATAATAACATGACTCCTGGGGCCTGTATAGCTATAACCCAAAAGATTTCATCACACTTAGAAATCATCAATGAAACTGTTTTCATTGATCATTGCCTGTTTTTTATACTGCCCAGGAGCATCTGATGAGGTCGGTGTTACTTTTTAGAACACTGCAGAGTAATAGCCTGGGGAAGAAGGATGCCTTATGCAAACTTCTGCCAAGATAAACCTGGAGTTTCTGAAATACAGAAATACACTAACTGTAGTGATTGATTTTTTTCCCCCTACCTCAGCAGCATACAAGGTGATACAATATTGGTCAAGGACATAAACCATATTTCAGAGGCCAGTACATCCTCTGGTGGTCTGTCAAAGATGCATCAAACCTAGGCTGAGATGAAAGTCTATCATGCAGGAGTACTGTCCAATTTTCTTTATGGGTGTGAAACTGGATCTGTTACTGGTGCTTAAGTTCCAGCAACACCACTATCCTGCCATGTTTCACCTCAGATGCAAGACTGTTTTCAAGTGCAAGGATTTAGAAAGCAGTTGATGATCAGGTGTTGATGGTAGGATCATTAAAAATCAGTTCCACCAGGCTAGGCATCTGTAGGTAGCTAATAACAAAGTCTCTCTGTTCCTGGGCAGGGAGGGCCGCATACTGTAGTGACTAATAGTAGTATTACTTGTATGCAAAGATATCCCAGGTTGTTAAGTCTGTTTACTAGTTCTCCAGAGGACATCACTTAATGCACACCTACAATATATCAGGAGTGTTGACGTGTACTTGGGATACAAGTACAAGATGAGTGAGAGAGTGTTTAGTTGAATAAGTATTTGTTACTGAATTAAAATGCTTAAAACACAAAGAGTGCTGAAATAGTATGCACAATATGCTAGGGATGGCAAAGAAGAATCTATTAAATTAGCCAAAGTAGCCATTCAACTCTGGAACTCTATGGATATGAATCTGGTCACTAGAAGGATCCTAACATCTGACCCTACTGAAACTTCCTGCTACCTATACATTTTAGTATTTTTCTTATCTTTTGTTATAATTACTTATTTAATGGCCTGTCTTCCTAGAGATTTTAGAGAGAAACTATCCAAAAAAACCCAGTGTAAAACACAAATGCAAGCCACTTACATAATTTTAAAGTTTCTAATAGCCATGTTAACAAAAGCAAAAAGAAACAGGTAAGATTAGTTTTAATACTACATTTATTTAACCAAACATATTTGAAATATTATAATTTTAATATGCAATAATTTTTAAATGAGATATTTTGTATTTATATTTTGGGTAAGTTTTCACAATGTGATGTGTAATACATTTCCATTTGGACAAGTCACATTTTGTATTGAGCAGTGACATGCGGCTAGTGGCTACCATATTGGACAGCATAGCTTTGGAAGAATTCCATGTAGACAGAAAAAGATTGTATGTGTCTTGTTTAGTTCTTTGTCCTAATTGGGTTCCACAGTGTTTGGGGTTTGGTAAATATTTGATGAATAAATTCATTTTTTAAAAAAGGCTCTTGACAAACAAGAGAGTTGGGTGTCCAAGAATGATTACTTTAAAGAATGGATTTGGGCCTGTCTTCCTTAAGCTGAAGCAGCACTCTTCATTAGGAATACAATTAAGTTTTGAAAAGTTATTTTATAAAAATGCAACAACCATTGAATCTCATTAGTGAATAGATTTAAAAGGAAAGCCTCAAATATGAAGTATTACAGCGTGTCTCTAAAAAGGACTGGTGTGTACTAATGAGAATGAAATGGCAGTCTGTGGTAGTGTTGTAATTGCATTTAAAGCATGTCCCTCATGATCGAAATACAACTATTCCTTAGATATTCTGTGACTGATGAACCTGTATGTGATTTATTTAAGCACTTTGATTTTTTCTACTCTCTTCTTTTGCTATTTCATCATTAATCTGTGTAATTACTTATTATGAACCTAGGAGATGAAATGGATTACAGACCAGGGAAGTGAAAACTAGGTCAGTAGAATTTAATTACTGAAAAACCTTTATTGAAAAGTATTTAAGGGGCGCCTGGGTGGCTAAGTTCGTTGGGCGACTGCCTTTGGCTCGGGTCATGATCCCGGAGACCCGGGATCGAGTCCCACATCAGGCTTCCTGCTCGGCGGGAAGCCTGCTTCTCCCTCTCTCACTCTCCCTTCTTGTGTTCCCTCTCTGGCTGTGTTTCTCTCTGTCAAATAAATAAAAAATCTTAAAAAAAAAAAGAAAAGTATTTAATACAAACAAACTAAGGTATAATAATTACTAAGCAACATTGGAAGACACAATTCAGAAGAGAATTCTTTTTGAGCACACACACACACACACACAAAATACCAATTATATTCTACATAATTTTAGGAAAAAGTGAAATCGGGCAAATAAAACCTAAATTAAATTAGCCAAAGTAGCCATTCCTAAAATATCTACATTGTCATCATAACACATCTGTACTATAATTGAGCAATGCAGTTTAATTTATGGAACTAATCTGATAATACTTTTATAGTTTGATAATACATACTTCTTTAAGAATTGAATTCATTTAAGAAAGCAAATACTAAGAAATGCCATAGGTCACTAATCATTTTCTAAGAATGTGAGGTTTTGAAAAAATACCACTGAAGGTCCAATTCCTCTTTTCATGAACAAGTCACTGGTTTCTCAGTCAGCTTCCCAGGTGGAATCTCTAGAATCAGACATATTGTGAGAAAAGGAAGGATGTGTGTTGCAAATTACCACATTTCTGTGGAAGAAATTGATAATGAAATAAAAGTCTACTGACGAGTTTAAACAGGTAAAAAATACTTAGTACTTATTTTGTGTTTTTATATTGTTTAAATATTGTCACAGATTCAGAAGCAGCTAAAAGCATGGTGACAACCCTTTAAGAGCTAGTAATAATAACTAAAGAAGTATTAGACACTAAACTATAAGGTACTGTGTCTTTGTGGGAAGAGTTCTGAGTAAAGGAACACTGGTGAGGTTGGAAAAATGAGGTGAGGCTTCATGAAAGGAGTTTGGATTTCAGTTTGAAAGCTGGGGGAGTGAGAAGACAGGCCAAAGGCACAGAGGAATGAACTGGAGGGGTGTGTAGGAGTAAACTGGGCAACGATAAGCATGAGTGCTGGGAAGTACGATGGGGTCCTAGTGGCAGGTGAAGTTGAGGGTCTTGAAAGTGGAGAGGAGATTCTTGTAGTTGTCAAAAATGAGCTGCCAAGTAACAAATCTTAGGGATTTAAGATTCCTAATTTTTTGAACTGATTAAAGGTCTGTCATGTATGGGCAGAAGATACAAATCATTTTTTTTTTCTTTCCCAGACCTGGAAGTTTATGGTAACTGAGAAATACTTCTAAGGTACAAATGATGGGGTACAGCAAAACATGGAGGGCATGTGGCTAAAAGAGAAGAAAGAATAAAAAGTGGCTAAAAATTCATCTTTTAGTACGATCAAAAGAATATATGATATTGGAAAAGCTCATGTGTTTAAGACTGAAAAGTTACATTTATTTTGAGACATCATATTTGTCAAGATAGTTTAAGCTTACACTACATAATAAATGACCGCAAGATCTCAGTGTTTTTGTACAACAAAAAATGTATTCTGGCCATAATTGTTCAGTTCTGTTCTCAGTGCTTCCACTTCAGCTGCCCTTCATGTGGTGACTCCGTGATCTAGGCTGCTTTGATCTGGTGGCTCTGTGTTCACAAGCCAAGGTTGCTTCTAGATCATGGCAGCAGACAGAGAGATTGGAAAATAGTACACAGTTTTGTTTTTGTTTTCACCAGAATTAAGGACAGAATTCACATGTGTCATTTTTGCTCATGTATCCATTACACAGATATTTCCCCAGTAAGTACAAGGGGCTTGACAAGTGGAGACTCTGATAAATCCAGAAAATGAAAAAACAACCAGATAATGGTGCATAATCAACCAAAAGGTCAACAATAGAATATTGAGAGTGAAAATACTCACAATATAGTTGGTGGTATAGGATTGAGGTTCACTGTAGAGTCTAGAATAAGTATCTTAGTGTCATTGTTTCAGGCGTGAGTGTTGGTCTCTTAGAGAAGTTAGCATTTAGGAACTGTGGCATTAGAAGAATTGAAATGGAAGACTCTGCATAGCTGTAGCGATGAAGTTTTGAATTTGAACTCAGGCCTAGTCTGAAACCAAAGTTCTGTTCTTAATCATTGTATTGCATTCTTTTCTTTACTTGTGTCACAACTGAGTTGGCAGTTTGGATTGAACAGTCCAGTTATAAAATGGTTATCAACCAGTTATTTAACTGAATAGGAGAATAAGTTTAAATATAAATCTATCTAGTTTGTGGAGGCTTAGAGATCAACAAACTGTATCTTGATTACATAAAGTATGGCACTTTTGTTACCTCTATCCTAGGTTTTAAGGTAAATGGTCCCATCCTCAGAGGGCCTTTCCTAGTGGCCTTTGTGAAGTTTCATGGTAGAATATTTTACACAGAGAGAGGAGGCCAAAGATTGCGGATAGGCAGGTTTCAGATGGAACTCCTGGTCCTGGCACATACTATCTAGGATCATTGTGTCCCATCAGGTATTATCACTGAACTTATGGGAAATCTGTGTTTGGACCAATGCTTTGGAAAGATGCCAGTGAATGTTCTTTTAGCTATCTTCTCCAGTATTTTTATTCGGGGTTGGTGGGTATATGAGGCTCTTACTGATATTAACATCATTATCTTTGTTGTTCTTTGAGAGCCTATCACTACTTTATCATTTAAGTCCTTCAACTTATTAACGGACTCAAACTCTCTCAGAAGCAGCAACCTTATCAGATTAATCTTTGTCAGTTGCAACACATATAAAATGGCCCTCTTGGTTGAATCTACTTAAGCTATACTAATGGTAAGGAAGGTCTCATTGTGAAAAATGGTAGTGACCAGAGACAAGAACTACACTGAAAATGTTGAGGAAGAACCTGTAGAAACTATTCCTCTTGGGGTGGGGTCCAGGAATTTTCGTTTCTGATAAGTTCCTGATAATGCCAGTGCTCTTGGTCTGGGAACTACAGTTTGAGAATCACTCTTGTTCTGAGACAAGTTGAATGAGAAATTCTGGGGGTAGCACCCAGTAATTGTGTTTTGTTAAACCATTCAAGTGGCCAATACGTATAAAGTTTGAGAATCACTGATGTAGTATCGTTGAAGAAACTATGCATCTGGATTAATTTACCTTTACTCAGCAAATAGTCAAAATTTAAAAGAAGAGGTTTCAGTTTTATTGGTCTCCCATTTAATAAGGATCCAAAGTGTGAACGAGGGTATATAAAAGCCAAAAATATGTAGTTTTTTAGTTTTTTTTTTTTAAGATTTTTATTTCTTTATTTGATAGAGAGAAACACAGCTAGAGAGGGAACACAAGCAAGGGGAGTGAGAGAGGGAGAAGCGGGCTTCCCGCCGAGCAGGGAGCCCAATTTGGGGCCTGATCCTGGGACTCACGAAGGCAGCCACTTAACGACTGAGCCACCCAGGCACCCTATGTTTTTTTTTGTTTTGTTTTGTTTTTTTAAGATTTATTTGAGAGAGTAGGAGTGGAGCAGAAGCAGAGGGAGAAGGAGAGAATCCTTGGATGGAGCCTGACACAGGGCTCAGTCGCAGGACCCTGAGATCATGACATGGGCTGAAATTAGGAGTTAGATGCTTAACTGACTGAGCTAATACCCAGGTGCCCCAAGGATACAAAGTTTAATAGGACATCATGCTTTTCTCCAAGGACTGAGTCCATTAGTGGAGAAACACATGTAAGCAAATAAATACCAAGATGGCATTATGTAGTCTAGGGTTGAAGTACAGAGAGTATCTTTAATGTCATTTTTTGAGGGAGGGGTGGGTACAGGAACTAGAAAGTTTCAGAAAGGAGCCTTTAGGCACAGTATTTAAGCATTACCTCCTCTCTGAAGCCTGAGCAGGGTCTTAAAACTTATTTATACAGGTGGTGAAGGGTGAGAAGGAAGGACATTTCATACATTGCAGTGAAACATCTCTGGAATGTAAACTATTAGTGTGAAACATTTATTGAATGTTAACTACTTGCTATGAAACATTTAAAGGATATTAGCTAGTCAGCTATGAAACATTTTTGGAATACTAACTAGTTCGGTTAATGAGTAAAGGGTACTCATTGAGGAAAATCTGGAGCAGAGCTAATGGGCTCTTGGCATGTGTTTTACTGTTGGCTAAGAAGTTGAATACTTCCATCTGACGAGTGAATTGAATCGCCACTGCTCTAAATCCCATGTGTGATCCTCAGGCTGACAAATGGGCTGCCCTACCTCTTTCTCCTAAGACTTTTGCCGAATATAACAACTCACAGGGTAATTGCTCTACACTGCAGGAGGCCTCCAAATCTCACTCCAGGGCTACTGTTGTTTGTTTCTCCTTGTTTGGTGCCTAGGCCTTGCTGGTTTTTAATATCACCGTTGCACTGAAGTCCAAATGTAGGGAAGTACAGATCATGAAGGCCTTGTATGTCATGTAAGACAGCTGAACTTTATACTGTAAATATTTGCAGATTAGGAATAAAAGGGCCTACAATGTTTTCAGATAATTACCTGTCATGACAGAGGGCAAAATATATTCAGGAAGAATCCAGAATGTTCTAATTTTTTATTTCCCATGGGATCCTTATCTTTGCCAGCAGGATAATCATCCAGCCATCTGTTATTCAGTCAGTTGGAAATCTCTAAAACCATGAAATTCCTCATATCTACATGTAGTTAGAACTAACATTTAAAACAAATAAGAGGTTCTTTTTTTTTTTTTTTTTTTAAGGATTTTATTTATTTATTTGACACAGAGAGAGAGATCACGGGCAGGCAGAGAGAGAGAAGGAAGCAGGCTCTTGCTGAGCAGAGCCCGATGTGGGCCTCGATCCCAGGACTCTGAGATCATGACCTGAGCTTAAGGCAGAGGCTTTAACCCACTGAGCCACCCAGGCGCCCGAAATAAGAGGTTCTTAAGGGCAAGAACGTACTCACTTTTTCTAGGCTTTCTAACATCCATTCCGGAGCCTTCTATGTAGTTAAGGTTCAATACATATTTGTTGAATCATGCTGATACATAAGAAGGATATAAGGAATTCTGCATCATCAAAGAGCAAATTATAGTGATAATGTTTTAATATAAGATACATATTGTGGGGAGGGGATTTGAAAAATAGAAATTATTACAAATGATACATTTAATAATATTCTAAATATTAATATTAGATATTTTAGATTTCAGAAATTCTGATTCCATCAGATTTTATTGTAAATTTCAAGAGAGAGAATACATAGATATTAAACATCTTTAGAGTGGTGATCACATCTCATTAGTTGTGTTCGCCTTATCCTCATTATGTAATATCAGGAACATACATTACTAACAGATGGGCTGATAAAGTAAGAAAGTAGTATAAGCAGTGGGCATAGGAATCAATGATAGTCTCTCTTCAAATATTTATGGATATTTTATTTAAGGCATGATTTAAGGAGGGAAGAGGTTTGAGTCGACAATTTAAAGAAATATGTTTGTTTGATGATTGGGGAGGGTAAAGACAAATGAATAGGAATTTTTCCATTTCCAGTCCAGTAATTATGTATCTGAATGTCAGAGAACTAGATTTATCATGTAATTTTGGTATTTCTGCCTGAGAGTAATCTCTAGATAATCTGTCCTGTTGGATTTTTTTTTCTTAATGCAGTAGTATTTTATGAATCTCTTTGTACCTACTTGCTGCTTTTCTCTGATTATTATCTTTAGTTATTTTTTTTAAAAGAGTTGGCCCCCTAAAGTCCAAGTTACAGCAAATTTGGCCACATGAATGAGCTGGAGAGTAGTAATTCATACAATTACTCCATTCCCCAGGGTTAGGTGAGTTAGGGCAATGTGTGCTCAAGTATTTTATCAGAGGCCAAAGTGATAAAGTCGGTATGTGAAGAGAGTTACTTGACTGTTTCCTCAAGAGGACCATGAAGAGTTCTAGAAGGCTTGTGGAGACTACTGCCAAAATCAAAACAAAGAAGTGAACTTTCCCTTCCAGATAAACCAAAGGATAAGGCTAGAAGGAAGTAGTTTAAGGACCAATAAAAAACTACTTTCCAATAGGCAATTAACTCTCAGGTTTGGGGGAAAAGTTCTTAGATGATAGAATGAATTAAGAAAGCAGTTAGGAGGGACATTGAGACCGTAGGGAACATCCTGTTACCCAACATATTCTTAACCTCGCTCCCTGAGTGGAATATAGTTGCGCATCTAATTCAGCATTCTGGAAGAGCAGTAGTTGGTAGATTGATGCTGGCTATGACTTGCAGATGGAGTTTTCTTCACATATAGTCTGGTCCTCAGCTTTGCAGCTTTAGTAATATGTTTTACCTATTCCTTGAGATTATGGTTTGTGGGGACACAAAACCAAATGTAGAAGACTAATTTTTCAACAAGAAGGTCAGTTGTTTATGCCCAAAAATAGAATTCTGTCTAGAGTTCCATTCATAAAGTACCCTCTCAGACAGAATGGAAGATCAATCCCTGTTAAGCAGACCAAGATATCTCATTCAACTGACTGGCATGCTCTCTTCCAATACGAGAATCTAGCTGCCAATAAATTAAGACTAGGGAGAAAAGCAATGAGAAGCAAACTAATTTTAAGGGATAGTGTGATCAATTAAGATAGCACAATCTACTCTTCCTTTTTTAGGTCTATAACCTGGTAAACCAACCAGAAAATAGACATTAATCAAGTATCCTTTATCTTGGTTAGTGCTAGAATAACACAGGCCACATTTTTACTACTCAACTTATTTTCCGATGATCCAAGTCTCCTTTCGTTACATGATGTCACATTACAATTTTCAAAATAGTGTACTTTCATTCAGCTCTATATTTTGGGCTTTTATGTTGGTGTTTCCTAACCTCTACTTCAGGTTTCTGATACATGGCATTTTGATATGCAGATATATATGATGATCCACTGTTTTTTTTTAATGAGTATATCAAATGCCACCATAACCATGGCCCAAAAAATGTAACAGTGAGGAAAGTTACATTAGAGAACATTTTGAAAGTTCATATAGAAAGATATTTTACAAATAGTAGAAAATATACATGTTCGGGGCAAACAGATCTCAAGTTGAATTTCACTTCTGAGACCAACTGGTCGTGCGACCGTGGGCAAATTACTCAACTGCTATAAGCCTTCATATACTCATCTTTAATGTATAAATATTTCAAATTATTTTATGGTTTTATAAGTTAAAATAACATTATGTACCCATAACATGCCTGATACATAGTAAAAAATTAATAAAATATAGTTGCAATATTAATATTATCATGACAGTTATGATAGTGATTTCACTGTGACTTCCTGGGTTGATGACAGCATGACCTAATATACAGGAAGTGAGTGACCTGAGCCAGGATACCTAGATTTGTCACTAACATGGGAAATCAATGATATAGTCAAGTTCAGCTAAACAAACAAACAAACAAACAAACAAACAAAAAACATCTTAAAACCAGAAGGGTAAGATTCAGGGAAACCACATATTTGATACTCAAAGATTTATTTTTCTTTAAGTATATGATAAAAGATCAACATAAACTCCAAAAGTAGATAAAGAATATAATACACTGTTTGGTAGTTAGCTTAGATCATTACAGTGAAGAACTTTGGCCTGAAGGTATAAAACTGCAGTTTATTTTTTGCATAGTATGGGTCAGTTGTTCTGCTAGACACTTCCTTGTATATCTACATCTTTAACCTGTGGAATAGGTATTTCTGTCTCCCTTTTACAAATGGGAAAACTGAAGGTGATTTGAACCAAGGAAAACAATAGAAAGTAGGGACAAAATGGCTTGTCATGTTGCAGGGAGACTCCCAGGCAGGGCAGAAGACTGATCTGTAAAAGCTGAATTCAGGTAAACAACCCATGCAGAGCCATTGAGGGATGAGTGCTGACATATTCAGAGAGGCTTTCCTTCTTTCTAGACCAGATTGAGTCTTCTGCTGTTTGTTGCCACAACACTCTAGGTCCTCTGCTTTTACATTCACCACTTTTTACTAGAAATATTTGAAGTGATAAAATTATTCTCAGTGTATGATATTCTTTCCTGTACTCAATTTGACCTTCTGCACCTAGTATATGGGATTTCATACATAGATATTAACAGATGGATAGATAGTGACAAAACTGTGGCAGGTTGTTCTATTCTCCTTCTCTTCACTCCCTCACTTCGATGGAGAAAAGTGAATGATTTCATTAGTACAATGAAGATAAGTTTCATCCTTTTAGGGGCAGCTAATATGAGCAAGAGAATGGCTAGTTTGTCTTGTAAATGTTTCACTCTCAGGGAGCCCTGGAATTAATCTGCTGTAGTCCCCACACCAGATCTGAGAATAGGTAAATGCACTGGTTTGGGTAATAGAAGTAATTGCTATGGCAGGGGAGGAAAAAAAATCTCAGTGGCTTAAAAACTAGAAACTTACTTTTTCTCATTTAAAGATGCTATAGTGATGGGTGGAGAGGGCTCTGTTCCATGTGGTCATTGAGGAATCCAGGCTGCAAGTGTTCTGGGAAATGAAGTCTGCCTGTGAGTAAGGAGTAAAGGGAAAAGGTATCTTAAAGAGCAAACTAGCCTCACCGCATTTACCTAAATAGAAAAGCACTCAAGTGTGTAATGCAGGTTTTTGTGATTCTCTGAAGACTTTACTCCACAATTTGGCTTTTATTTTCTTTAAATAACTTTGTCCTGGTGGATTATGTTTTGTATTCATACAGCTGCAGATGCAAGAACACGATTGATTTTCCAGTGCATATGTTGATGCTAGTGATTAATTCCTTAGCTAGTCAGTGAAAACATGTATATTGCCCCTATGTTGTATATAAACACTAGAGGGTATAAGGTAACCATGTGTGCTGCAGACAACAAGTTCTGTAGAAGGGCAGAAAAAGAATTTCTGGATGATTCATAACCATATTTAATTGTGAGCTTGTCAGCCTGATCACTGAAGAGGACAGAGGAAAGGAGCAGAACTTCATTGTCTCTCATAAAACTTTTGAAGATGGGCACCTGGGTGGCACAGTCATTGAGCATCTGCCTTCAACTCAGTTTATGATCCTAGAGTCCTGGGGTCCTGGGATCGAGCCCCACAGGGGGCTTTCTGGCAGAAAGCCCACTTCTCCCTCTCTCACTCCCCCTGCTTGTGTTCCCTCTCTAGCTATGTTTCTCTCTGTCAAATAAATACATAAAATCTTTAAAAAAAAAAAAACACCTTTGAAGAAAGTTGTGCTGCTTTTCTAAAATATGTATTTTTTATTTTGAAACAATCACAAATTTATAGAAAAGATTCACATACAGTATAAATATCTTCTTTTTTTTCTGAACCAATCAAGAGTGAGCTGATTCCCCAATAACTTCTGAGCATTTTAGCATGCATTTAGTGAATGATGCATTTAGTGGATGATTTGTTATTATACCATTATGACTGCAACATCATCTAAACCTTAGGCCTCATTCAAATTTCATCAGTTGTCCCCATAATGTCCTTTAGATAGAGTACAATGAGTCATATCAGAATCATGGATTACGTGCAATTCCAATGTCTTTTTATTCTCCTGATATCTCCAGTCTTTCTTTGACTTTAATGACCTTGATACTTTTGAAAACAGCAGTTTTTTTAGTAGAATGCTTCCTTGTTTAGGTTTTTCATTAGGACTAGATTCAGGTTATACATCTTTGGCAAGAATACCATGGATCTGTTTTTCTTATAACATCCTATTAAATGGTGCACAGTTTGATTTGCTCAAAATTAGTAATGTTAACTTTTAAATTTTATTTATTTATTTGTTTGTTTGTTTGTTTTTATTGAAGTGTAGTTGACATGCACTGTTATATTAGTTTAGGAGTACAACATAATGATTCAACAGATCCATGAATTATGCTATGCTCACTGCAAGTGTAGCCACCATCTGTCGCCATACAATGCTATTACAATACCATTGACTGTATTTCCTATGCTGTGTTTTTTAGTCCTGTGACTTTTTCATTCTGTAATTTAAAGCCTATATCTTCCACTCCCCTTCATCCATTTTGCTCTTCTCCCAACCCCCTCCCTCTGACAACTATCAGTTTGTTCTCTGTATTTATGGATTTGTTTTTGATTTGTTTTGTTTTTTAGATTCCACATATAAGTGGAGTCATAGGGTATTTGTTTTTCTCTACCTGACGTACTTAGCATAATCCACTCTAGGTCAATCTACGTTGTTGCAAATGGCAAGATCTCATTTTTTATGGCTGAGTAATATTCTATTGTACATATATACCACTTTTTTAAAATAATAATTTATTTTTTCAGTGTTCCAGGATTCATTGTTTATGTCCCACACCCAGTGCTCCATGCAGTAAGTGCCCTCAATACCCACCACCAGGCTTACCCTGCCGCCCCCCCCCCATCTGTTGAAGGGCATCTTGGCTCTTTCCACAGTTTGGATATTGTGGCCATTGCTGCTATGAACATTGGGGTACATATGGCCCTTCTTTTCACTACCTCTGTATCTTTGGGGCAAATACCCAGTAGTGCAATTGCAGGGTCATCGGGTAGCTCTATTTTTAATTTTTTAAGGAATCTCCACACTGTTTTCCAAAGCAGCTGCACTAACTTGCATTCCCACCAGCAGTGTAAGAAGGTTCCCCTTTCTCCACAGCCTCTCCAACACTTGCTGTTTCCTGTCCTGTTGATTTTGGCCATTCTGACTAGTGTAAGGTGGTATCTCACTGTGGTTTTGATTTGAATTTCCCTGGTGGCTAATGATGACGAACATTTTTTCATGTGTCTGTTAGCCATTTGTATGTCTTTTATGGAGAAATGTCTGTTCATGTCTCCTGCCCATTTTTTGATGTATGCTCTTTCTTTATCCTTTCACCTATAGATAGACATTTGGGTTCCTTCCACAATTTGGCTATTGTAAATAATGTTGCATTGAACATAGTGGCATATATCTTTTTGAAGTAGTAATTTTGTTTCTTGGGTAAATCCCCAGTAGTTTAATTACTGGATCATACAGTATTTCCGTATTTAATTTTTTGAGGAATCTCCGTACTATTCTCCACAGTGACACACGAATTAACAGTGCTACCAGCAGTACACAAAGTTTTCTTTTTCTCTATATCCTTGCCAATACTTGTTATTTCTTACCTTTTTGATTTTAGCCATTCTGACAGGGGCTAGGTGATATCTCCTTGTGGATTTGATTTCCATTTACCTGATAATAAGTGATGCTAAGCATGCTTGCATATGTCTGTTAGCTCTCTGTATATCTTCTTTGGAAAAATGTCTATTCAGGTCCTTGCCCATTTTTAAAGCATTATTTTTTTCTTTTTGGTATTGAGTTGTATATGTTCTTTATGTATATTTTGGATATAAACCCTTTATGGAATATATCATTTGTGAATATCTTCTCCCATTCAGTAGATTATCTTTTGTTTTGTTGATGGTTTCCTTTGCTGTATAAAAGCTTTTTATTTTGATATAGCCCCAACAGTTTTTTTCTTTTTTTTTTGCTTTTGTATTCCTTGTCTGAGGAAACATATCTTGAAAAATGTTACCATAGCTGAGTAATGTTAACTTTGATCACTTGAGTTTGTCAGTCTTTTCCATATACCTTGTCCTCTTTGTAGGTAATAAAGATATTGTGGGGAGGCACTTTAAACATATTATATAAATATCCTGTTCCTCATTAAACTTTCAATCCTACTCATTTATTATTGTTTTTATCTGTGTGGACACATTTTTAAGAACATTTATTATATTCAATAAATCATTACCCATTGTTGTCATTATTTTGATGAATTTTTGTCCTGCACCAGACTGGCTCCCCCAGTTCTTAAAAATACTCAGCTCACCTACTCTGAATTTGACTCCCCATGCTGGGCTTCCCTTACTTCTGGGGATTGCCTTTCTCTTTCTGCTTGAGCTCTGATACCTCAAGCCAGGTCACCTCTCTGCTGGAATGTTAATTTACTTCTCTAGGTTGTCTCTATCTATTGCTACTCTCCTTACTTTGTGGGCTCACCGCCTGCATGGACACTAGCCTCACCTTCTTTGAGTTTTGACACCTTATATCTAACAATAACCCACTACCTGGGTATAGCCACCTTCCTCTCTGCTCAGGATTTCTGACATCTTCTTTTGTACAACCACAACTTCCCCACCCTAGCCCCTACTGAAATGGACAGCTACCTTGCCCTGCCCCATCTAATGGCTTTAGGGTAAATTTTTTAAAAAGGGAAGACAAGAAGAACATGAATAATCATACTGCTTTTGTGAATGACGATCCTCTGGATGTGTCAAGTTATTTCATGTATTTATTTAGTTACCAATTTATTCATCAAATATAGTATCTATTCATTTTCAGGCATTAGCTTAAATACTGGAGTTATAGTAGTGTACAAAATAGGCAATGTTTTTTATCCCATAGGTTTATATTCTGATGGCGTTGGAAAAATAGCCCATACCCAAGATACTAATTTGGTATTGGCCTCTTATGTTAGGACACTGGGATATTGGTCTGGCACACAAAACACCAGTGCATCATGAGCTGGATCCCATGAAGGAAATTGAGCTGGGAATTTTTGTGTAGTGATTTAAGTAGGTTCAAAGGGAAAGGTAACCTATAAGAGAAAAGCCTAAAAGGCAAAAGTTGTAAGAATAAAATATCCTGGAGACTTAGAAGGTCAAATATGTTTTAGAGAGCTCAGAGGGACTCACCTTCTAGAATTTGGAGAAATACTGTATTGTATTAATCTGAGATAAACCTGGGGATTAGAAGAGTAGTGGACATTTTTTTTTTTTTTAAGATTTTTATTTATTTGACAGAGAGAAACACAGCTAGAGAGGGAACACAAGCACTGGGAGTGAGAGAGGGAGAAGCAGGCTTCCTGCCGAGCAGAGAGCCCGATGTGGGACTTGATCCTGGGTCTCCGGGATCATGACCTGAGCCGAAGGCAGTGGACATTTTGCAGCAGATACTAATATTGATTCCTCTAGGTACTTAAACATTTTTTTTCGTCTCCAAAATGTGTTTATGTGAAAATAATAAGCCAACTACAAAATGTAAGTAAAATTACCAAAGACATGCTTGAATTCACTAGACAACAAATAGACATAATTTCATTTTTAAGAAATTTCATATTTTTCAAATTTATTTTTCACATTGAAACTCATTTAAACTACCTGGGTTATAATAAATAGTAGTTAGAATAAAATAGTAACATTTTAAATGCTTACATTTGCTTTTACCACAAACTAAAAACTTTAAAAATGTATTGGGGACTTTTACTTTTTGTATTAGTGCCAAGTCTCCTACCAGACTGACCCTCCCATAGATATCAACTATCTTGCCTTTTTCTTTTATCTTTCTTTTCCTTTGTTCTTCTGGGTCCTCAGCATTTTCTCTTCATAGTGTGAGTTTCACTCTGTTTTTTATGAACCTCTCCCTGACCAACTGTTTTTCAGTATGGAGAGGTGGATTTGAAAGATTGGCCATCATTAATTTTTCTCCTTCATCCTCCCTAGAGTAAAACAAAAGTATTAAATTGTAAGACAGTTCTGTATGGACCAGAGCTAGTCATCCTACCTGTGAAAGACACATGTTCAACCTCCTAAATTTCTAGTGTTTTTTTTCACCAGGCCATAATAGCTCCCTTCAATAGTGGTATATGTGTAGATGTTTCATGTCAAGCAGATAGATTTCGTAGAGTAAATGTGTGTAGATTCAGCCTTCAGAAAATGATTCAACAGTGTTACCTTATTAATGATTATTAAAATATGACTTTTAATTACAAGTTAAGAGAAACCCAACTCAAACCAGGTCAAGCATCAAAAGGGAATTTATCAACAGTGTTCTAAAAACTCCAGTTTAGTTGTCAAACCAGGTAATAGAGTGTTTCAAATAATATCATCATACACAACTTTGCACTCATCATCTCTTTATTTTGGTTCTCTCTCAACTTACTCTACTCCAGACAGGTGTTCTCTTTATGGTGGAAAGATGACTGCCAGAAGCTCCAGACTTACATTTAACCTCTCTGTTCTTTAGGTGCTTCTCAATGGTTTGATTAGACAGCCTTTGGCCACTTACATTATAAAAGGATTCATTATGTCCAGGAGTAAGGAATATGCTATTGGCCAGACTTACTTCATATGTTCACCTATAGTGGAGACTTCTAGTGTCCTAAAAATATCCCTTCAGATTTTCTTCACAGGTCCTTTGAGCTCATCGTTCATGTCTGTGTCTTTGCTGCTCTTGGAGCTGCAATCTTCAGAGGATTTCCCTGGGCTTCCCTGTCCATGGAGAGAGACACATCATGGGGAAACCAGATGTGGGGGAGTCTATATCAGTCCCAAAGTAGTCCCTAGCCACTGATTAGATTGATATGGTATATAAAGCTCAGCTCCTTTGCCAAGAGGCAATACAAACTGTAATTTACAGCTCCAGATTTCTCTCTGGATTGGGACTGATGCTGGAACTCTAGCTGAAGTCATACACTTGCATGACTTACTCCCCTTTTCTATTGCTTCACTCATTTTTTTTAACTGATTTACCCCGAGGCACTTCCTTAAGGAATCATTGGCATTCAAATCCAAGGCTCAGGATGGGTTTCAGAAAGAATCCATCCTTGAACATCCTAAGAAAATGGCCTTGAATGCAGGAGTCCAAATAGTTATGGGAACAGAGTTGGAAAAGAAGAGTACCTGAGGAAAATCAACATGCTTTTACTAGATGAGAGATTGACACTGGTAGATTAAAACAGTAGGATTCTAGGAAGAGTAACTTCAAAAGTAATGAAGCTTACTTCTTTTCTTTTTTTTTTTTTACTTATTTGAGAGAGAAAGAAAGAGCAGGAGCAGTGGGGAAGGGCAGAGGGATAGGAAGAAGCAAACTTCTTACTCCTCACTGAGTAGGAAACCCAGCTCAGGGCTGATCCTAGGACTCTGAGATCATGATCTGAGCCAAAGGCAGATGCTTAACCCACTGAGCCACCCAGGCATCCCACAGGTTTACTTCTTTATTACTTCTTTTAATTCTTTTTTTCAGGAGCAACTATTTCCTCTATGAAGTATGTAGTAACAATTCTTACTAGTTCACCTTCTATCTTAATACTGTAATTTCAGTTCTGTACTTCTTATCTGTTTTGATGTTTGACTGGCTGGTTAGTGCAGATTTCAGCTTTTTTCTTTTTTTTAAGATTTTATTTATTTATTCGACAGAAACATAGCTAGAGAGGGAACACAAGCAGGGGGAGTGAGAGAGGGAGAAGCAGGCTTCCTGCCTGGCATATCAATTAGCCCTGAGGCGGGGCTTGATCCCAGGACTCTGGGATCATGACCTGAGGCAAAGGCAGACGTTCAACAACTGATCAACCCAGGCACCTCAGCTTTCAACTTATTTGAAGGTACTCTTGAGGTATTTAGGGTCTCTTCTATTGAGATCTGTGTGATTATAGATTGTGTAAACTGTGTCGGAGCCTGACTCGCTCATCCCTAATCTTTGTCCGTTTTAACCTGAGGCAGCTCCTATATTTATGTGTTTTCTATGGATTATATGCCTTAGGGGGAATATATGAACAATTTTGATTCATTCCCTTTGTCAATTTAATTTCACTCCTAACCTTCTCATTATTGGCATGATGGGATCTTACATTTCTGTGTTAAATAATGTTTGTCTTTCTTTTAGTGTCCATCTGATTTTAAAGAAAATACCATGGTTTGCTTTATAAAAATGTGCTTTAAGAATATATACCTGCTTTCCCTCAGTCAATGTATGGTTTCTCTTAAGTTCATTAAGTTGTCAACTTTATGACCAGCCATTTCTGTACATGCATATGTTCTATGTAACTCTGAACAGGCTTTGGGGCATCATTAAAACAAACAACAAAGCTATTTCATGTTTAGAGAGGCCAGTGGTTTAAACTCCATAACTAAATTTAAAAATATTAATATTTACAATTTTTACTACTATCAGCACTTCTGTATTTCTACCTGAGTTATTTTAAAAATAGCTTTTTACAAACTCCATTGATAACAGTAATCAAAATCCGTTTAGAGGGGCTTCAGCAACCTCGTTTGTTGAAGTGCCACTTTTCCCCCAAAACTAGCCTACTCCTACTTTGTATTACTTTAGCTACATATGGCTCATCTTCATACACCCAGCACAAAGCGCATTCACTGATATATAGTATATGCTTAATGTTGGCTGAATCATGCTTCATGAATTATACTTCATGAACAGTATGCTAACTTTTGGTGCTGCAAGTTCTGATTTTAAAGTGATTATTTTTATGAGTTGTGGATCTACATATTGGGGAAGGTCTTTAAAGTTTATAAAGTTGGGCGCCTGGCTCAGTGTCGTTAAGTATCTGCCTTCGGCTCAGGTCATGATCTCAGGCTCCTAGGAGGATTGAGCCCCACATCAGGCTACCTGCTCAGCAGGAATCTTGCTTCTCCCTCTCCCTCTCCACCTGCCTGTGCTCACTCTCGCTCTGTCTCTCTCTCTCTGTCAAATAAATAAATAAAAATCTTTAAAAAAATAAAGTTTACAAAGCAGCTTATATGTATTTCCCTTTAATCCTCACCACACACTGTAAGGCAGGTATAATGTTCACTGTACAAATGCAGAAGATGAGATTTTTAATTTAGGAAAGGTTAAACAATAGCTCTAAGGCCATATAGCTAAGTGGTGAGGTTTGGATTACACTCAGGCCTTCTTACCCCATACCACAATTCTCTCTTTATTCTTGGATTGGCATCCTGGCATTAGCTTACATCCTTATCCTTTGGAAAAGGGATAATTTTCTTTCCTCCTGTGACAAGTCTAAAAATATATGTATTATTTAATTCTTTCTTTTTAACTAGGAGATAACATATTCTCTAACCTTTTTCTCTTACACCCACTACTGGTCTCTTTTTTTCCTCTTATCTGTAACACACTCTAGATGGGTTCCTTTCTTTTTTTTCTTGCTTTTCTTTAATTCTGTTCCACTTCCCTTTGTTTTTTTCCATTTATGTCCTCACATGGATCACTTCTGCAAATGGAAGCCTCTATTTTGTTTTTTAAAGCCCATGTCATTTCTCTGTCCTTGGAGAATTAGAAAACTCTTTAAAGAAAATCTCACTATTTTCTGATGTCTTCTTTAGCCTTAAAATATGTAAAAGTTACATATATTTGATAACATTTTTATATATTTATTGTAGAAAGTTGGGAAATATTGCTATCTTTTTATTGTGGAATTGCCAGTACTAGTATATGATAATCTGACACAAATAAACATTTATTAATACATGAATGCACAGATTTATTCACAGGCCATGCACAGAAGATAGAATGAATGGCATATAACAAAACTAGAACAAAAGAACATAAGAACTGTTTCAAAAGTTTAAAACACAAAATAATACCAGAAGCAGCACAAAATTTTTAAAGGTATTTTTGCAATAAGAAGATTAATGAGAACAGTCTAGACCTACTGTGTAGATAAGTGATATAATATTTACAAATGACTATGAGAAAGGTCAGTTATTCAATTTCAACTGTTATTCTTTGATTTCTTTCCCAGAGATACTTGGCATAATGGCTTTGAGGAAATATAAGCCAAAGGCAAAGGAGGAAATGTACTCAACTTTTCAAGTGTGTATAGGTTATCACAGGTATTAACCAAAATGTCACATTCCTGACTGATTTAATTTTGAATCTCTGGTGCCCAGACAGTACCTGGCCCGGTGCAGGTGCTGTCTATCTGATGCAAACAGAGTGAACGATGTTGTCACTGTCAGCAGTCTTTGAGGAATCATAGAAAGTGCTAGAACACTGAGTAGGAAAAAGTGTCTTCTTATAAAATAATAAGGTTGCTGAAGATATCCAGCAATTTGCTCGGATGGGTTGGGAGTCTTCAGGGAATGAAGCGTTGAGTTTGACTAGAAGGGGACCTCAGGCAAGTAGTAACAAGATAAGAGTATATAGTTATTGAAATGAGCCTGTATTAAAGGATAATTTTCTATAGAGCCATAATTTTTCATATCCTTTCATATATACCTATCATTTACATATATACTTTTCTTTCCCCTTCTTTTCTCTTCCTTTCTCTTTTCTCTTCCCTTCCTTTCCCCCTTCCCTGTCCCTTTCTTTCTCTCTGACTTTCTCTTCCCTTTCCTTACTTTCTTTTCCCTTCCCTTTCCACCATAAAATAAATTCTTCAAATGTCCTCTTAGTGGGAAGACCAACATGTAAAACTGTTGTAGGAAAAGGGCAGATATTTAGAGTTTTATACTATTGTTGTCCTATTTCTTGCTTCATCCTTCTGTGGTGGCCCCAAAGAGACTTCTAGAGAGTCTCAAATATAGTCATTCTGAAATTGAAGTATAAATGGATATCACTTGAGGTGTGTTAAAAATGAAGTATCTAATGTCTTACCATCAGAGAGTCTCTCATCTCTGATTTTAAAGTGATTTTAAAGTGACCTCTTTTGGTCAAAAAAGGAACACAAAAGGAACACAAAATATCTCAGGTGCTGCTGACTTAAATACTGTTAGGGCTCCACATAGTTTGAAATCAGTATATGAGCATAAATGACCTTTTGTGTTTGTAGACTGACAGGAAGCTTAAGAACCAGAGTATATAGAATTCTAAAAGGCAATAAGTGTAAACCAGTTATAGGTTAATAGGGAGGGAGGCTTTAGTTGTGTCATTAGGGGTCATGACTGGTTAGATCCTTTTACTCATTGCTCTTTCAGACTTGACGTCATGGGGCATATTCTTGATCATGGAGCCTCTGATAATTTAAAACTAAGTGAAGGAAAACAGAAAACACCTCTATTTCTCATCATCTTTGGAGCTCAGCTTTTCTTATCCCCAGAATAATTCAGACAATTCAAAAGGCAGCCAGTTCTTCCCAAGCGATGCATTTTTACCTTATCCCCTTCATTTCCCAGGGGTCATTGCCAGTTTTGGTCTTGAACATTAACGTTTTCATTATCTACCCATATTAAAAATTTTTAAGGGACTTGTGTTCAATTATTTATTGGCATTTCATTCTTGCCATAATAACTTCCCTCAGTGGGCACTACTGAATCTTTTCCCTTCTCTATTTTGTGCATGTACATTTACAAGTAGAATTTTCTCCTCAGTTTCTCCTTTGCCACCTTTCTTCCCGTTTCCTATGTGGATCATGGCTGTCAATCATGCACCTCAACCTTAAACATAATGTGGTTGGCTCAGATCTGACAGGGATTCTGACTGTAGAGTCAGTCAGATATATTCCTCAGATGCAATTTTTCCTCTCCTCATGTACCTCTCTGTATCACAAGGAAACTGGCACTTATAAGACTACACTCCCTGGCTTTGTCAGCTGCCTTCCAACTCTCTTCATCCAAAATAAGTTTTGATGGCAATATTGAATAATTGAAAAAGAAGAAGTTCTTTTCCTGTTTTGCTTCTCTTACCAGGCTGGGACCCTATAGGTCTGTCATATTCTAGGTTTGGTCACGTATCCCTGGGGCTTAGTAACACTGAGCAACTCTTTTCTTTTCTCTCTCCAGCTCTCTGGCAGAGTGGTTTTTTGCTGTTGCTAATCTTGGGATTACCTTAACTTCTCAGCTCCTTTATTACCTGTGTAAACAATTCTCTGAATTAAATCCCCTCTGTTATAAATACTTGAAATAATTTCTGTCTTTTTGATTAAAACCTTGCTGTTATACCTCACTATGCTTACTTCCCTTCTTTTTCTTTTCCCCCTTCCCCTCCGTCTCCTCCTTTTCTTCTGGCTTCTCCTCCTCACTTTTGCAGCTAAGGAACTTCTTAGCCTAACAAACAAAACTCCAAATTTATTTCAAATTTCCCAGTGCACCGAAATGGGAAGATTCCTCCTATCCTATCCCACTCTTGGGACTAAGTTTCCCTGTTACAGAAAACTGTTACTTAACTGAAAGAATTTTTTTGATGGTTATAATTATGGTCTGTGACCACTTAAAAATAAGACACAAAAGACTGATTACAAAGTATTGAATCAGAATCATATGATGATTATGTAGATGGAGTAAGAAAGATGGGAAGCCCATATGCTGCTTTATTCACGAGAATCTTGTGTTATTTAGGAGCAGAAGGCAACATTCTGTGAAGCATAAAGAGATACTAGTTGGTGAGACTAGAGACCAGAGATACGGTTTCCAAGGAAATAAGAATTCCTTTTTCTAGAGAAAATCATGCACTTTTTCTGAGAACAGACCTTCCTAGAGGGATTCTGAAGAGAGTGTGGGTGTTCTGTAATGGAGACTGCCAATTTCCAGGCTATGCTCTGATTTATCCCAGATCTATCAGCTGTGCTGACTAGTAGATAGGGCTCCTTGGTAAACTGCAGTCTTTACCCATTAACATAAACATCTCTATTTTGGTAGCAGTACAAAGTAGTTAAAGATCATACGACCTGGTTCTTAACTCTTAAAGAACACCCCCACCCCCACCCACCAGACTACCACCCTTATACACATATGCTAACCTACGAACACACATACACATACATGGAAAAACACACACTAGTAAATTGTTCTCATCTTTATACTTAGGAAAATGATACATTTCTCCAGATCAGGGGTCAATGGTAAAGGATCGCTACATCTGGATTTCTAAGATTTTTTCATAATCTGAATTATTCAATAAAAGGGGAAAAGAATAGATTGTTACCAGATAGATCAAAGGGGCTTTGGGTAAGTATTACATCTTTATAGGAGAAATTATTATTAGGCATTTTCGGGATTTGGATTCTGGTTCCTGTTACATTTCCTTGAAGTTTGGTTCCCTTCCTTATTTTTATAAAAACAACATGCTCAATGTATAGAATTCTTTTTAGGGTTAAAAAGCACACATTGCCTGGCAAGTTGTAAACTCTCAAAATCTTTGTTGTTGTAATTTCTATGTTATATATATAACTCCCAAGATACACCCTGGTGTTCAATAACACTAAATTCAGTACTTCAGGTCTTCTACATCTATACTGTTCTGCAAAGATTCCTGAAGTATCAGAATGAGGAGGTTAAAAAAACCCTAAAAAAAGCTTAACTTTTTAAGAATGTTTAAAATTTATTAAGTATACTTGTTTGACTAAGGACAGGTAACTAACAAATAAAGAAGATTTTCAATAACTGTGGGAATCTTATTATTGAAATTTGATATAATCTTTTAGTTATTTTCAGTAGACTATATAGCCAGGAAAAATGTCAATTTTCTCAGTCCTATCCACTGTGAACCCTTTTGTTCTATGGTTCTGTCCTGATCTTTTCTCTACTCATTCACTTGCCCTGAACCTATTTTCTTCGTTTTTAATGTTAATGGATTTTATCCTCACTTTTATTAGAATCATTTAGTTCCCATTTGGATATAAATGTTCAGTTACACTCATTTTGCACCCTAAGGTCAACACATTAAAAATTCAGTAAGTAAGTCTAGGAAAATAGCATCCAATCCATGTTTATTTTACCCTCTTCTTCCCTTGCAGGACATCTGACTCTTATGAGTCACATGGCTGCTGGGACAACTCACTCTTAGATGCCCATGACATACTGGGACCTGTGGGCACAACTATTGAAGGATACATTTTGGGTTATTGATTTGGGTTTCCTAGTGGGGAGGAGGCAGGATAGAAGTTATGTGGTGGGGGGAGGGTTGGGGAACTGAGAGTGAAGCAAAAAAAGTAAAGGACTGTGGGAATCTAGCTAGTGAGAGCTTATGGGGATCAGGACAGAGGCTAAATACTAATACCTCATAGCTTAGGGACAATGATTAGAACTCATAGATCCCTAAGAACTCAGCTGAATGATATGTGGGTGCCAGACCTGCTACACAATTTGGGGGCTCAGTGTAAAACAGAAGTGCAGGAACTCTTGTTCAGAAATTAAGAATTTTAACAGACCATTAAACCAAGCATGAGGTCTTTCTTTCTTTCTTTTCCTTCTCCTCCTTCTCCTCTTCCTCCTCCCCCTCCCCCTCCCTTCCCCCCTCCCCCTTCTCCCCCCTCCCCTTCCTCCTCCTCTGTCTTCTCTTCACCTATTTTTGTTTGTTTGTTTGTTTTTTGGTTGAGGACTTTCTTAGTTCGGGGCTCTGTGTAAACACTAACCACACAGACCACATACCCTTGAAACTGGTCCCACTAGGGGGTAGGTTCTAAAGAAAGGAGGGTGTAAGCATCAGCCTTGTGTGATTGTGTCAGACTATCTATTCTGAGAAATCAAGGAGCTGAACTGGTGGGCTGAGGCCCCCCCATCCTTGAAGTACCGGGAGTGTGGGGAGACTAAGGAGCAGAGAGTCTTCCTTCTAAGGTGATCTCAGGGGACTGGCAGCCTGCATGCCTCTGTACCACCAGCCCATAGGTTTTGGTTTCCTCCTCTTACTTGACATTGACCTTGAGGCTCTAACAAAGAAAAGAACAAGAAAAAAATAAAGGAAGAGAAGACTGGTATAAACATTGAAAATTATTCTTGATAATTATTCTTGATAATTGAAAATTATTCTTGATAATAATAACATTATTCTTGATAATAATATTGTATACTGGAAAATAGAAGATATTTTTCCAAAATCCAAGATAATTGATAAGATAATTTAGTACACTGGTTGGCTATAAATAAACATACAAAAGAATACTTTCCCTGTGGTATTAGTTGTAATTCATTCAGGGAAATGGAACTGCTAACTACGAGTATTACAAGAGGGGAAACTTATTACAGGAGCTAAACATTAACTCAGTGTGGGAAGAACTTGGAGAGTAAAGGTCCCAAAAGGAGAGTCAAAAGAGCAGAGAAAAATACCTGATTAGCACTGGTATGGATAGTCACTCCCTTGCACACCTAGAAGGTGGGTATGTCTGGTCACTTTTGTTGGAACTGTGAAGGAAGCTGATGTAGAAGTTTCTAGAAAATTGTGTTGATGCTAGTGGGTGAGTGCTGGCTCTTCACGGCCACTGCTTCTGTAAGCTTGCAGTGGAGGCAGATCACAGTCTGTCAGTAGGACCAATGGCCAAGAGGGAGAGTTGGGGAAAAGAAATGCAAACTGGAAACTGCTTGTGTCTCTACAGCCTGAGGACTGCTGCTTCATATCCACCTCCAAATTTTCATGCAACATCATTTGTGGCCAGCTCCAACCTGTAACAATGCAAGGAAGGTGGTTTTGGGAAACATGGTGTCCAGCAAAGCCAAGTCTAAAGTAGAACACTTGAGTTTAGTACCTCAAAAAGGAAATGGGGTAAGTAGTCTGCTCTTAATACCGAAACAGCAACGTATCATTTAGTCGTAAATTTGATAAGAATGGCATAAGACCTGTGTGAAGGACATTATAAAATCTAAGGATATTAAACAAGATTTGGTCTTGCCTTATAAGATTAATAGTATAAAAATATAAATTCTCCCAAACTTAATGTATATTTAATACATACACAGTTGGCATCTCAATAGTTTTTTGCTTAATAAAATGATCTTTAAGTTTATATATGAGAGTAAATCTTCAAGAATATCCAAGAGAGGGATAGTGACTGCTGGTGGCTTGCCTTGGAGTGACTTGCCTTGGAGATTCAGAATATATTACTAAACAGAAAGCTTCTGCTCATAAATCATTATGGCATAACTTAAGAATAAAGTAGAAAACAAGGAAGGTTGAGAGAATCCAAAGGTTGATCCTGATTTATATGAGCATTTAATATATGACAATGGCAAGATTTCAATATAGAAACAAATAATGGATTATTTAATACCTGCATTATTTAGTAAATAGAAACAATGTATTATTTAATAGAGTACAGCTAGCTGTCCACCAAGAAAAAAAAAATGGGGCTTTTTCTGACTTCATATAAAAGGTCTCCAGGAGCGCCTGGGTGGCTCAGTTGGTTAAGCGGCTGCTTTCGGCTCAGGTCATGATCCTGGAGACCCAGGATCAAGTCCCACATCAGGATTCCTGCTCAGTGGGAAGCCTGCTTCTCCCTCTCTTACTCCCCCTGCTTGTGTTCCCTCTCTAGCTGTGTTTCTCTCTGTCAAATAAATAAATAAAATCTTTTAAAAAAACAACAACTCCACTTGGTTTAGATATTTAAATGTAAAAAACACAATACAAATCTTATAAGAAGAATTTAGAAGACTGTGAATACTTTAGTGGTAAACTAAGGATCCTAATTCTAATATCCAGAACCCATAAAAGAGAAGTGAAAACCAATTGAGTATATATAATTAAAAAATTTTTATTATGGCAAAGATTTCATAAATGAATAAACAAACAATAAATTTGGAGAAAAAAAACAACTTGTAAAATAGAGGGAAAAGCAAATGTCTGTGCTATATAAGAGACTCAAAAATTGATAGGAAGGATATAAATGATAGAAAAGTAGCAGTCAATATGAAGAAAATATAGCAGTGAAAATCTGCATGGTCAATAATACATGAAAAAATGCACACACACATTAGTAGTCAGGAAAAGATAAAATAATAGATTTCACTCTTTACTCTTTAGATTGACAAATATTAAAATGAACAAAATCTGTTACCACACCGGGGTGGGAAAAGTGGCATGCTGATAAAATACTAAAAGAAATATGAAAATACCCCGACATTTACAAAAAACGTGTATAACTGGGGCGCCTGGGTGGCTCAGTTGGTAAAGCATCTGCCTTCAGCTTAGGTCATGATCCCGGAGACCTGGGATTGAGCTTGCTTCTCCCTCTCTCACTCCCCCGCTTGTGTTCCCCCTCTAGCTGTGTTTCTCTCTGTCAAATAAATAAATAAATTCTTTAAAAAATAAACAAACAAAAACAAACAAAAAACCATGTCTAACCATCTCTACCTGGTAATCTCTAACCATCTCTACCTGGTAATCTCTTCCTGATAACCTATTCTATATAAAGAAAACTTTAGTTCCATCAGGTTTAGCCACAAGGTTATTCATGTCAACATTATTCAGAGTAAGAGAGAAATCCATTAATAAGTTTTTGTGCTTCCAAGCCACTAAAAACAATGAATGAGAGCTATGCCAGGGACTGAGAGATTTCTGTGAAATTAGCTATTTCTGTGAAAAAAGCAACAGCTAAAATACTGTTTATTATTTCATTTTTGTAATATACTGTTAAAGCCTGTGTATGGATACATGTGTATATTTATTTGTACATGGGTATGTTACATATAGATGACTGCATGAGCCTGGAGAAAACTATGAAAGGATACATTTTAGGTTGTTGATTTGGGTTGCCTAGTGGGGACGAGGCAGGAGAGAAGTTATATGGGGTGGGGAACTGGGAGTGAAGCAGAAAAGTAAAGTACAAATTAAAAATGAATTAAAAGCAATGCATATGATCATATTTATCCATGTATGTAAAGTCAGGATTATATGACTATGTATATAAAAAATCTAAACAGGATTTGAGCCAAACCTTTGGCTGGTCCTAAGTGGATAGATTTTGCCAGACATTAATTTTTTCCCCCCAGACTGTTCTAATACCAAGAGTTCACCATGTTGCGAACTCTTAAATTGAAGATGAAATGAACTCCAGGGGATTTGCAGTTTGGGTGCATTTTCCATTGAATAATTCAAAATGGGGTGAATCATATCCTATTTCTTCTTGAGAAATGTATAGAATCAGGGTTTGCAGGGCACTAATAAACAAAGCTTAGGACCCAGGAGGGTGCAAGAATGAGCGTGAAATCAGAAACAAAAAAGGAGAGAGAGAGAGTTTGAGAGAGAAAGGTCACAAGTTTCATTAGAACATTGCATTTGAGATTCTCCTTTCCACACTTAATGATGGGGCTTCAGAGGAAATGGCTGAAGGAATGGTTAGAAAGTTGGGAGCGGGGGAAGGGACCCTCTGTGGTTGGGAGACAGACACTCAGGAAATCACTGGGATTTTGCAGATGAAGATCAGAGTCTTGGGGCAATCACAGTTTTAGAGAGAAGAGAGGCGAGCAGGAATGATGAAAGTCAATGCAGAGAAATGGAATAAGCTGAAGAAAAATGCCAGTAGAAGAAAAACATATTCCTCTTCATGGCTGCCTAACCATGGGAGTACAATGGAATGGACAGAATGTCCAGGAGAGAGCAGACTCAGATTTGTCAAGTCAGGGAGGTAACCCTAATACTGGGCAGCAGTGAGGGCTAATGTAGACATTTGTGAGGGATCACTCTTCATTAGAAGCCGAGAGAAGAGAAGCCTGGGTGGCTCAGTTGATTAAGAGCCTTTGGCTCAGGTCATGATCCCAGGGTCCTGGGATTGAGTCCTGCATCAGGCTCCTTGCTCAGCCAGGATCCTGCTTCTCTCTCTGCCTGCTCTGCTGGCCATTCCCCTTGCTTGTGCTCTCTCTCTCACAAATAAATAAATAGAATCTTTTTTAAAAAGTCGGGGGCGGGGGGGGGGAGTGCGCCTGGCTGGCTCAGTCATTAAACATCTGCCTTTGGCCCAGGTCATGATCCCAGGATCCTGGGATCGAGCCCCACATCAGGCTCCCTGCTCATTGGGAAGCCTGCTACTCCCTCTTTCACTCCCCCTGCTTGTGTTCGCTCTCTAGCTGTGTTTCTCTCTGTCAAATAAATAAATAAAATCTTTAAAAATAAAGTGTAAGAAGCAGAGAGAAGTTCAAAATGATGCAGGATGTGGGAATGGAGAGTTTAAAGATTTTATTTATTTATTTATTTATTTGTTTGTTTATTTATTTATTTGACACAGAGGATCAGGAATAGGCAGAGAGGCAGGGGGAGAGAAAGGAGGAAACAGGCGCCCTGCTGAGCAGAGAGCCTGATGCGGCCTCAATCCCAAGACCCTGAGATCATGACCTGAGCCAAAGGCAGAGGCTTAACCCACTGAACCACCCAGGTGCCCTGGGACTGGAGAGTTTAAATTCACTTTAAGGTATGTTTGTCGATCCTTTAAAACACCATTATTATTACTTCAGAAAAAGAATAATAAAATTTATCTGTGCCACTGAAATGTAAAACAGCTGCTCAGAGCTCCACTGGAAATTGGTTCAAAGTGAACATGTTGACTCTATGGGGCTTCTTTCTTGGAAGCCACCTACCTCCTCTCCACCATACCTCTCAGTCCAGCTGCAGCCGCAGTGACTTATTGAGTGTTGGCATCCCCCGAGCCTCATGCGGGAGTCCCTGACAGCATGCATCTCAGGTGTGCCCAGTGCATGTCTTTGGCTGCCTGACCTATAGCTTCTGTTTCACAAGGATGTGTGATATTCACAGGAACCCACTTAGTACTCAAATATGTGGAATCCTGAAGTGTGTGTGTGTGTGTGTGTGTGTGTGTGTGTGTGTGTGGTCTTGGGAGGCGGTCCTTTGGCCTATGAATAAGGGCTGATGGATAAATGACTCTTTTTGTCTCAGGCAGACGCATGAGCAAAGCTGTATTTCATATGACTTCTCATTTGATTCTTTCAGTTAGAGCATCATTTTTCTCCCATAGTAGCAGTGGCCCACTCTGTAATGCTTTCTCATATTCCTCTCCCTTATTCCTGTTTCAATTTCCCTGTTTCCCCTGTCATTCCTGACACCTCCATCAAATTTCCTACTAAATTATTACATGTAATCCTTTATCTCTGGCACTGTTTTCTGGAAGAATTCAAGTTAAGGCAAGTTTAAAAAACAGAAAATACAGGAGCTGTGTGGACTAATAAAGGAATAGGGGATGGAATGAATGCCTTTTATTTATTTTTTTATTTTTACTAGCAAGTGTGAATCTGTCTCTTTAGTTCTTTTTAAAATAAGTTTAGTTCTTCAGTTATTTTAAAAGTGCCTCTGATGGGTTGATTTCCTTAGGTGAACAGCAGTAGAAGAACCCAGTGTTCTGTGATGGATCTTCAATTAATTGCAGAATATACAATGGAGGGTAAAAGAATTCAGCTACTCTGAATCAAATGTTCTTATAATTAAAAATCTGTTAGGAAGAACAGTCCTAATTTTCCTTTATGTGCCTTGAAAATTTGCCAGAAATTTAAGTCTTCCATCATTACACATGGCTGTGGCCTTTTAACAGTCCCTTAGCTCCCCAGTTAATTTTACGTCCTAAGCCAAAATTACTTCTTTAGGCTTTCTTTTCTTTTTTTATGTCACCTAATTTAGTAAGATTTTTGGAGATGGCTGTTCTGATTATGCTTTTGTTATTTAATTATGTGACCTACTGTAACAGTATGCTGTTCTGAAAGCAGTTTCTGAATAGAAAACTTTCTGAGATTGATCTGGGAGCTTTCCAGTTTTATGCCCTTCTCCTTTGATCTCAAGGTCATCTAAAGAATCATGTAGCATTAATGGACATAAGAGGCAAGACCAGAACTCGAGCTTCCTCTATTGGCTTCAGTTAGGAGAAATCATCCAATTACTACCTGTATTTGCTCAGAGGTTATCTACTAAGGATAATATTCTCCCTAAGGGTAGCATCCTAAACTTTTGGGGCTTCTTTGTGTTTTTGACATTTCATTCTAGGCTTCATCTATTTGAAATTTCTTTAGAGGAAGAAGCTGTTTAGCAAATTTGAACTGGGGTACACATTTGAATGTCAAACACTTTATTCTTGCAACTGAATTATACCTCTCATTTCAAGCTTGTGAGATTGAATTGAAATCTGGCAGACATAAACTCTATCTATATAGATCTGGTCTCAGTCACTCTTGGCACCATTAAAATGGACATTGGGAAAATTATAGCACTGTGACAATTCTATAAGCCCATGCATGTTAATGTCTAATTGTCTGAGGCCAAATCTTGACTCTCCCACTTATTACCTAATTAGTCTAACAAGGGTTACTTAATTTCTCTAAACTTCTATGTCCACATCTGTAAGCACAGGTAATAACTGCAACTATCTCATCAGATTGCAAGGCCCATAGGAAGCTCTCACTGAAAACTTATTATTCATTATACCTGCTAATGTCAAGTGTAGTCAATTACATTAAATGCCCACAATATCTGTGGGTTTCTTTATGGTGAATGTGAATTGTCTTTTAGATTTTTAGAAGGGAAAGAAGCAAGGAAGAGCCAACGAAGCTAGGAGTTGAATTTAAAATCAGTGCCTTTAAAAGAAGCAGCAGTGTGTGTTTGTTGCGGAGCTAAAAAGCCTGGGTTCGAATCCCAGCTCTGTCACTTATTAGGTGTTATGAGCACTTGAGTGAGCTATTTAACTTCTCCATGCTTGTTTCCTCATTCTGAAATGAAAGCTAATTATAGTGTCAACTTCATAGTTGTAATGAAAGTTTAATTACTTTTTCTTCAAGGGGTGCATGGCAGGGCTGGTTTCATGGTTGCAAGACCTGGGCCACGCTCAGAGCAGTCCCAGGCCTGGCTTAACATTATGCTTTGGCTGTCTTAAAATTCTTAATTTCTTATTATTCCTAACAGTGTTAAGCATGCATCTGAGTGTGTTCTGTGCTGTGGCCTACACACATAACATTTGTGATGCCAAGTTACATAGAATTCTAGTGGACTTAAATGTCGGGGGGGGGGGTTCAGTGAGGCTCAAAGCAAGTACAAGGAAATGTCTTACATGTATGCCTGGATAAGTAAGAGTGCTGACAGCCCCCAAGAGACCACAAATTCTGCTTAAAACAAAACTTTCTTTGACAGCAGAAAGGAAGCAATGACATTCAAGAAACACAATGACCCAAACCCCTATTACATTCTTTCTTACTCATCCTTGTATTAGCCAGCCACTTATGCTAAAAATACAGAAGGAAAGGGAAATAACTCATAATTCTTTTTCCTGTTAGTCCTTATTCATTAGTGGGCTGATGGTATAGAGAGTATTGGCAGAATGTGCACGTATCAAAATTTGGTATAAAAACAGCTGAATTATTTTTCGTGCAGTGTTCCTGTGTCCTCGCAAGAAGGAAATACAAATGCACAGTGACCTATAAGGAATATGAACCATGTGATTTTGGTTATTGTGTCTACAAGATGAGTGTCCTTTTTTTTTTTTTTTAAGACTTTATTTGAGAGAGAGAGAGAGCACGTAGGAGTGGTGGGGAGGAACAAAGGGAGAAGGAGAAGCAGGCTTCCTGCTTTGCCCACAGGGGCAAGATGAGCGCTCTTATGTTTTCATTTAAAGCTGGCATTGGGGGCGCCTGGGTGGCTCAGTCCTTAAGTGTCTGCCTTTGGCTCAGGTCATTGTCCCAGAGTCCTAGGATCAAGTCCCAGGATCGAGTCCCAGGATCGAATCCCGGGATCGATCCTGGGATTGATCCCAGGATTGGGCTTCCTGCTTGGTGGGAAGCGTGCTTCTCCCTCTCTCACTGCCCCTGCTTGTGTTCCCTCTCTAGCCGTGTTTCTCTCTGTGAAATAAATGAATAAAATCTTTAGAAGAATAAAAATAAAGCTGGCATTGCACAATATGAAGATGGACACTAAAATTTAGGCTAAATGTTTTAAATTAATTTTTCTTTACTTGGAGTGGCATCAACAAATGAAAGATACCGTGAGGAGGGAGAGACCATGAAAGAAATTTTCTTTGTATTTTCATATCTATTTGCATATTTTATAGCACTTTTATTCTTGATTTTTGAGCAAGGCTCTCTGCATTTTAATTCTGCACAGGTTCTTAGAAATTATGTACCTGGGGCTATTGCCTGGTTTTCATAAGTATTATGTATTTATATGTATATGTATGTATGTATCTATGTACATACCACAAAAGAGTTAATGGTGGTTCTATATTTTTGTATTAAAATGTTGTATTCTTCACAGGAAAATCTAGAACATCTATCCCTGAAGAAAATTACTGCCAACAGGGAAAGACGGTATAATCTTTCCCCATGAGTTTACATTCTCATGGGGTTGATACACCCATTATGCCTATCTTGGATGTTTTTCTGTTCTCCAGATGTTCCCAAGTATCCAGATGGGCAAGGTCCATAGGATACATTTAGCTTGTTTCTTTCACCATCTCTTTGGCAATTTGCAGTGTTCCTCAAAAGAACTTTACAGTTTTCTAAACCCTTTCGAGTGCATTATTTCACCTAAACCCACAACTTTTCGAATTAGGCAGTGGAGAAGTTAAAAAATAACATGTGTGGCTGGCTAGTTACCAACAGCCCCTGGAGGGGCATCACCTGCTGTGCTCCTCACAACCCCAAGTCTAACCCCTCCGTCTTACAGATTCATAAAACAGACAGTGTCGGTTTCTTAGAGCTTTATTGGACTTAGGCATGCTGATTCACATCAGCTAAATCCACAGGAGAAAAAAGTACAGAATACAGAATGCCAATGCTGTAATTTGTAGAGAGAAATGTGACTTTCCAGCACACTAGAACATTCTCTCCCTGTAGAAAATCATACTGGGAAGCTCGATTATCAGAAGGTAGCTCGTGAGCATGGAATCAGAACCAGGAGAATTGGCTGGATAACTCATTTGTTTAACAGCCTCAGACTCCGATGGTCTGATAGATCTGTCTTGACAATAAGGAGAACTGGGCACGTTTGCATCATTTTATCTTCCTAGGACACTTTGTTCTCCAGTCAGTGCTGGAGGCATACTGATAATTCATGCCTTCCTTTCTGTCATGCTCCTTGCTGACTGATTCATTTTCTGATGGACTCATTCTTTCTTGAGATATGTGATTTTTTTAATCAATATAGTAACAGTCAGATTCTTTTCCTTTCTGCTTCCAGCATAGGGAATAATTTTTCTTCTTTACGGCACTTTTCATATAAAAGGGATTATGTATAACTTGTGCCAATTTTAGGTTTAACACTTAGATTTGCTCTTCCTTCAGGCATGCCCTTTGTTCTACTCCTTCACTGCATTCATAAGTCCACTCAAATTCAGTCCCTTGTCTAAAATTACACCGCTCTCCCCGCCTATCCCCGTTTCCTACTTTACTTGTCCTCATGACATTAAACACTAAGTTGTGATACCACACCTCACTTTTACGTATCTATTTTTAAATTTAACTTGTCTGACTTCCTGACTGGAATATAAGGTTCAGAGGAGCTTTCTTTGTTTTATCCACTGCTAGACCCCAGACTTTTGGATCATCTCTACCACTCTGAACTATTGTGGAATAAAAAAGTACATGTAGGGCACTTAGCATCAGTCCTGGCCTTTACCAAGTAGATGATAAATACAACTCTTTTGGCTGACATCCATGCATTCATTGGTTCATTCATGGAGCATCTTTCTTTTGAGTGGTTACTCTGTGCGCAGAGTAAGCATTCATCAAATATATGTTGAGTGAGGAGATGAATAAATGAATAATGAACTGCTGTGGGTTTTGAAAGGAGGAAAAAGTCACTTCCGGTTGGGCCAGATACCAGGAGAGGATTCATAGAGAAGGTAGCATTTAAACCAGGTGTTGAAGAGTGAGTTTGATTTATTTCTGTAGTCATAAGGATAAAAGGCACTCAATACACATTTTCCATGTGTTCCAAACTACTCTACAGTTTTAACGTCCTAGAAAGTAAGCTCCATGAAGACAGAGTCGGTTTCCATCTAGTTCATCCTGACATGCATAGTGTAGTATCTTGATATATCCAGTATATCTTTACATATATATAATATTATATATATGCTTTATATATAAAGAATAGATACAAACAAAAAGTAAAGTGTTACACAATTTACAAAGATGAGATTTTGATAAATACGACCCTAAAAACTCTATGTGAGGAGGTAAGGTAGAAGTTAAGCTTATTTTGTAATTATACTTGTGAGGTCCTGTATAGGTTGTCAATGAGATTCAAATATCTTTTGTCAATTTAGAAGGCCATTTTTCTTTGTAGGGGAAAGTTGGAATGATTAATATGAATAGAGTTTAGAATGAATTTCAAATTACTGTAAGTTTTATTATGGAATATTGATGTTAGTATACTTGATAATCATTATTTTTAGAGTTCAAAAAAATATCAATGTGTTTAAAAGGCTCAGAAAGTTTGTTTCCCTAATGATGTGATGAGATCTTATTTTTCTTCTGAGGTTTTTAGTGGTTAAGCTCTGAACCATCGTAGTACCTAAGGATAATTATTAATCATGTATCTTTATGACAGGGAATTCTCTCTTGGGAATACCTCATATACTGTGTTCCTAAACAATAGACACTGATGTTTCCTATATCTCCATTAGTCATAGATAGAAAACAGCATTTAAGCATTTATTTATGCAATGGCCAGGTCAATCCACTAGTATGTAGCTGAAAAGGAACTTATAGTCAGATATTATGAGTCTAAATATAATTCTTATTTCACCTCAGCAAAGCAACCATAGCAAGGAAGGAAGGGTGTAGTTTGTCCTTGGGATGTTTTCTTTCCTCCATACCCGTGCATGAGTTATCAAAGGGCAGATGTACAACCCTTTGCCTTGGGGGTAACCAACTCTGATGGCCATTTCAGTAGAGCTGCAAGGAAAACTTGCCAAATCTAAATATTTCTTTATCAATTTACCTGGCAGAGCATGAAGTACAATTGATGCCTATTTTTCAGGTAATAACTCCCTTTTAGATTCTGCACTTTCAAAACAACATATGGCAATACTTGGTTTTACAACCATATTACAGCTGGCATGAAATGTTTATTAATTGTGCCTAATAAATTATAATTTTCCAAACCTAGTTGGGCTAAAAACAATGATATGGTTAATTATTTACACAACTCAGCCAATGCTGTTGTATTAAATAGAAAGGTGTAGCAATAGAGGGATTGGATATCACCACATTCTATTTTCTTTCTTTCCAAGCTAGTGGTACTTATAAAAATATTATAAAACACATGAGATTTTACTAGGCTTTTTGGAGGTTGTAGTTCTTTGAAATTCCAACCTGAGGTGGGTTATCTTTTGCAGGGTAATGGTGTGTGCATTGTTCATTTGACTTACAGGTATGGTGCTGAAAACAAGGGTTGGCCAATAAACTAGGGAAATTCAGTATGAACTTTAAAAACAAGTGAAGGGGGCACAAAAGAGGGCCAGTACTGGATTAGATGATAACTTCAGAGCCTGAGAAGCAGGCAAAGAAGGGAAACGTCAGGTATTCTCTGTGGCATATCCTGACTATCTTGTATGGCAATCCTTTGAATATCCACAGTTTTGCCTTTGGATGTTTCCTCTTCGTTTTGGTATTTACAGAGTACTTCAAGAAGATGAAAGGTACCATGATACCATATTACCCTACACCTGTTTCTAGTTTTTATCTCCTTATTCGACAGACATTTTTTATGCATTTATTCATAAAGATGCTATAGATGTGGGTTGGGGAGATGAAAAAGTCGTTATTTTTCGATGAATTTTCTTTATGAAAATCCTGATGGTAACTCTCTGTGGTGGTAATTCTTATGTGTCAACCTGGCTGGGTTATAGTACCCAGGTAGTTGACCAAACACTGATTTGAATGTTCTTGTGAATGTTTTCTTTTTTTTTTTTTTTAAGATTTTATCCATTTATTTGAGAGAGAGAGATCACAAGTAGGCAGAGAGGCAGGCAGAGAGAGCAGAGAGAGGAGGAGGCAGGCTCCCCACTGAGCAGAGAGCTAGACGTGGACCTCGATCCCAGGACCCTGAGATCATGACCATAATAAATTTGTTAAGCATTATCTAAAGTCAAGATTAAAGTTGTCTAAAGAGATCACTTGAAACAAGCACCTTGAATGTTTTCTTTTTTAAGATGAGATTTACTCAAAGTAGACTTTGAGTAAAGCAGTTTACCCTCCATAATGTGGTAATGTGGGTGGGCCCACATCCAGTCAGTTGAAGACCTTAATAGGAAACTTTCAGTTGACCTTCCTGAAGAAGGAGTTCTGGGTGCCTGGGTGGCTCAGTGGGTTAAAGCCTCTGCCTTCAGCTCAGGTCATGATCTCAGGGTCCTGGGATCAAGGCTGCATCCTGCTCTCTGCTCAGCAGGGAGCCTGCCTCCTCCTCTCTAGGCCCACCTCTCTGCCTACTTGTGATCTCTTTCTCTCTCTGTATCAAATAAATAAATAAATACATAAAATCTTAAAAAAAAAAGTAGTACTTTAGATAATGCTTTACAAATTTATTACGATTTATGATTTTCAAAGGACTTTCACATGGATTTTCCTATTTGTGGGTGTTTTTTTTTTAAAGATTTTCTCTCTTTCTTTTTTCATTCTTTCTTTCTTTGAAAAATGGAGCACAAGCAGGGGGAGTGGCAGAGGGAGAGGGAGAAGCAGACCCTCCACTGAGCAGGGAGCCCAACACAGAACCCTGGGATCATAACCTGAGCCAAAGTCAGATGCCTAAACAACTCAGCCACCCAGGCATCCACCATTTGTGGTTTATAAAACTTGTGACAGAAAATTAAGACACAGCACAATTAACCTCATTTTATAGATTTGAAAAGTATTGTTCAGAGTTTATTACTTATTCAGAGTTAGCTGTGAAATGATAGCACCTGCTTTAGTACTCAGATTTCCTTTCTCATAGTAGTAATCTTTGTATGATGTGTTACTTCATCTTTGGGATATGAGAATGTTAAGTCATGGCAGAAGCAATATGTGTATTAAGCAGTGTAAATCAGAATAATGCATACTGAAAAAAATTTACAAGAGTTGTGAGAAAAAAATTGAAAATCTAAGTTTTATAGGGGAACAGCAGTTTAAGCTCAGAGAAAGGTGTATTTCTAATACTCCAATGGGACAGCCTTGGGTAATTTCTTGTATTGGTTTAAGCTGGAACGCAGGGTTTTGTTTTGTTTTTAAATTTTTTGTTTTTTTTTTCCTGTGCTTGAACTTTATGCTGTCTGTTAGAAACAGAGAATCAAACATAGTAATATTTTAAGGTCTTGGAAATCAAGAATAATAAGCAATACTTTAGAAGTATTTCGAGTACCAGAGTCTTTCATTCTCTACACCGCTCAGCTAGGTGTTGATCTTTAACAGCAGCTAGTAGCGCATTGGGTACACGCCTTTTAAGGCAGCCATCTCAGAAAAAGGCACAGACGTAACTTAGCTTGGTGAGAATCTAATATGAGATAATAAAATAAAAAGGCATAAATATTTAAACTCCATAAATTGTCCTATCTGAAGTTAATTTCCACTAAAGTAGCTTCATGTTCCTATTGCCTTCTCTTATGGTGCTTTTTAAATTAAAACAATATTTATTTATTGTCTATACTGATTTTTTAAATTTGTATTTTATTTTTATTTATTAGTTTATTTTGTTTTTATTAATGTATAATGTATTAATTGTTTCAGGGGTACAGGTCTGTGAATCGTCAGTCTTACATAATTCACAGCACTCACCATAGCACATACCCTCCCCCATGTCCATCACCCAGCTACCAAATCCCTCCCACCCACCATCCCTCCAGCAACCCTTAGTTTGTTGCCTGAGATTAAGGGTCTCTTATGGTTTGTCTCCCTCCTGGATCCCATCTGGTTTCATTTTTATCTCCTTTCCTCCCACAACCCCCTCCTCCAGCCCCACCTCTCAAATTCCTCATATCAGGAAGATCATATGATAATTGTCTTTCTCTACTTGTCTTATTTCACTTAGCATAATACCCTCTACTTCCATCTGCATCTTGCAAATGGCAGGATTTCATTTTTTGACGGCTGCATAGTATTCTCTTGTATATATACACATCTTCCTTATCCATTCATCTGTGGATGGATATCTAGGCTCCTTCCATCTTATGGTGCTTTTTTTTTTTTTTTTTTTTTTTTTTTTTTTTTTTTTTTTTTTTTTTTTTTTTTTTTTTTTTTTTTTTTTAATGCCCTTCCACTACAACCCTAAACTTGGCTTTGGCTATAAGTTGAGTACTAGGGATTTAATGTACAGCTAATTTGTAAAAGTCTGCCTCCTACCTACAGTAGTAGCAACAGCATTGATTAGTGTATGGATACAAAAATGTGTGTGAACTACTAGGCTTAGAACTGGAGGTTTAAAAAAAATTGGTGTCAATTATGTCTCAAAAATGAAAAAAAAATCCAACTTTTTTTTTTTTTGATTGAAGAATTGAGGGATTATAAGGCAGCTAACATTTGGCATAGACAAGGGAAGTGAGTTGATCCATATGTGCTGGTTGGTTGATCCATATGTACTGTCCAGGAGAGGATGGGGTACATGCTCAGAAAGTCATTCCTGTACGTGTGAATGGTTGCTGATGTCTGTGCTCCTGCTGAGGCACACTCTTCACACACAGGATAAACAGGGCAGTAGGGACATTTAAAGTTAGCCTTAGCAAATCACAGTGGTTCCTGGTGACATCCTGCCTGAAGTCCAGGGACAGAGGCAGAACCTAAAATACCTTCCACTGCACGTGTTCTTCATCTGCAAAACCCACAGGAATTCTTGGGTCAGGGCCCATTCAAATTCCATGGCTGTTTGTTAGCAGCTTCCTATACCAGCCATAAATATTGTTTTCTAAATACATTAGCATAATTAGAATTCTTTTTCTGGCCAAGGGAAAGTGGGGCCCTTAGTCTCCCTTTGTGATGATGATCAGCCTCCCACTCAGCTATTGCATCTGTTGTGAGTACACCTCAAAATGGAATAGATCTGAACACAACTTGTCACAGGCAGTTGTGAAAGGGTTATTACGTGACAAGTGAATTCCTGTCTGAAGGACTTTTGCTGCCTTGAGAAGCATACTGTGTTCGGCATCAGGAGACCTAGATTCTACTCCACAAAGCTGCATGGGGTTTGCAGGATGACTTGTCTCTCCAACCTTAATTTCCTTTTCTGTAATTGAAGTGATTGGTTTAAATACTTTTCAGAATTACCTCCAACTAAATGACCTCATGGTTTGTTAAAGGACTTTCTAGAGGAGTGTTATCTTCAGGCATTAGAATCTGAGGTCTTTTTTTTTAAAGATTTTATTTATTTATTTATTTGACAGAGAGAGAGAGATCAGAGGTAGGCAGAGAGGCAGGCAGAGAGAGAGAAGAAAGCAGGCTCCTTGCTGGTCAGAGAGCCCAATGTGGGGCTCGATCCCAGGACCCTGAGATCATGACCTGAGCCGAAGGCAGAGGCTTTACCCCACTGAGCCACCTACGTGCCCCTGAGGTCTTGAAATTGAGTTCAGAGATTTAAATTTTGGAGCCGATCAAACCTTTACAGGCACTGTCTCCACTACATACGGTGTGTGCATGTTGGTATTTTGCAAACTCACCTGTAAAATTGGCAAAACTGTAGTTCCTTCCTCATAATGTTATTGTGAAGATTAAATTATATGATATATTCGAAATGGATAGTAAAGAGCCAGGCTCAAGATAACACTAAATTAATAGTGCTTATTAGGAGGGAGGGAGATAAAGAGAGAAGAGAGAAATTATTATCAAATATTCTAAATCAACTGACATTTTAACCTTCAGTAAAAACGAAATACAGTGAAAAAAAATTGAGTCTGAGCCTTATAATGCAGGTGAGTTATCACTGACCTCCATACCAGGTATGAGTGCGGAAAAGTCAGTTCTCTGTTTCTAAGCATAAAGAATATTTAAAGTGATCTTAAGGATCAAGAAAGATGCTCCTGGCTTTGGTGCCAGGGCAGGCATTCACCAGTAAATACTTCTTTAAACTTAAAAAGATCATAAATCCACATAATTATTTTAGAGAGAGAATTATGTACATGTGTGTAAATGTTTGTGTGTTTTTCACTGTGTTTATCAGTTATTATTGTTTTTACCATTTTTTTCAGAGGATGTGTGTTTTCAAGTTTGAGAAAAATGAGAAGAGAAATAGTTTTCTCTCTGGCCTCATTTACCCCATTTTTTTTTTCAATATCCTTAAACTACTTCTACAACATTTAGCTGTTTTTATTAGTTTCTTAGTATTTTTTCATGTTCTTTATCCATACTTACTTCTTTCCTTTTGTCTTCATAAGAGGTAGCATATTCCATGCCTTTCAACACCTTGCTTTTGACTTAATTCTATATCCTGTCTTTCCATGGTAGTGGAACAGATTGTGTTTTCCAGAAATGGCAGCAGCAATAGTTCCCATCCCACCTGTTCTTTTTCCAGGATGACTAAGACATTCCTCCCATCAAGACATGAGTCGAATCTGAATCTGAATGTGACCATGAAGGAAATGACACTGGGTGACAAAGCTAGGACAAAGAAAACAATACAGCTATTTCCTGGCTTTCTTTTGAGGATGCTCTTCTTAGAACCCAGCCACTAGGCCCTAAGGAGTTTAAGAAATCACACAGAGAGGCCATGGGTAGGTATTATAGCTTCAACTACAGTGGAGTTTCCAAAGCTGGCAGTCCTCACCATTGTTATAAGTGAGCAGAACTTCAGTCTCCAGCAGTGGACTTAGCTCCTAGCCTTCGTACCCCCCCACTTGAGGCCCCCATCCCTGGCAGAAAAGAGGTAAGGTGTCCCTCCTGTGCCCTTTCTGAATTATTGACCCAGATAATCCATGAGTGTAATAAAATGGTTGCTGTTTCACATGATGCAATTTGGGATGGTTTGTTATGTCGCAGCAGTATTTAGAAAAGAAAGTTTCTGCTTTTTTTTTTTTTTTTTTTTGCAGCCTCGTAGTATTTTGTTGTAGAGCTCTACCGTATTTGACTATATCACAGTAGATAATCATTTGAATGAATACTATTTTTGGCTTTTGGAAAAAAAAAGACTCTAATAAATGACCTTATAAATATATAATTTTAAGTCGATGCAAGCATATTTATGAGTACATTTCCTGACATGGGATTTCTGGAGGAAGGGTAAATGAATTTGTAAGTTTGACTGACATTTTTGAATTGGCCTCCATAGGGACTGTATGAATTTATACTCATACCTGTAGTGCTGAAAAGGGTTGGTCTTAATATAGTCTTGCTGTTGAGAAAACTGTTTTTCCACTATTCTGATAAGTAAATAATGGTTTCTCATGATTATAATTTGCATTTCTTTTATTATATGTAAATTTGAGCAAATTTTTTGTATGAATATCTTTTAATGTAAACCACCTCTTTAGATTTTATTTCAATTTCTATGTGTTTATACATATTAAGCAAATTAGTCCAGTACTTACAAAATGACTTACAGATATTTTTCTTATTTGTCATGTCATTTCTTGACTCTCCTTACAATATTTTGTGTGATACTGAAGATTTTCAATTTTATGTAAAGTTATCAATCTTTTCTTATATGGCTTCTGGATTTTGAGTCTTAATTAAAATGTACCTTCTCTCCCCAATGTAATCAAGTATTTTTCCATCAGTATATTTAATTTATATGTTTTATATATTACATATATAAATATAGCTAGCAGTCTTATATATAAATATTAATAATATAGAGGTTCCCCATCATTACATCTCATAAAGAAATGAAATATATATCAGTTTTATGTATAAACATGTCAGTTTTATATATATAGTCTTTTTATAGTACTGTACAAATTAGTAAATCAGTTGTATATATTTATGTAATTATAAAATATCCATCAAATACTATTGATTGCTATACATTAAATACTAGGTAAGGAGTTTTTAAAAAACTGAAAATGGATGTTGAGGAATTCAACATGAGTAAGAAGGTGGAATATTGGTTTTCACGTCTCATTCCCTCTCCCCACTTTCTCCAGAAACTTTTTTTGACAAACACCCATAAAGAAGAATATTTCTGTGGAAGCCTGGGAGTCTAGCAGAAAGGTCTCAGCACACCCTTGGAGCAAAAATTCCAAGAACAGACACACTGCAGTGGGTAAGAAAAACAGTTTCACTTTATCTGCATTACCTGCCGCCCCAAGGCTGCAGAGCCCAGTGCCAAGAGAGAACCCTCTAGCCCCTCATTTCTCCCACAGGACAAAATGACAGTGTAGTGAGTGCCTGGCTTTCCCAGCTGTGCAGTGCCCTAGAGGCTCACTGCCTCCTCACCCCATCCAGAACACTGATGGAGGAATGGGGATGGCTGAAGTCGAAACTGCTAGGAGCAGGGAAAAGGGTGGGGGCTCACAGCAACCAGGTCACAAAACTCAACAAAGGCCATGTTTTCCGTTTATCTGGCAAACTTCACCAGTAGCCTGCTCACAAAACTGCCAGGATGCATCATCTGTCGATTGCCTCGCCCCCAACTGGCTAACCCATGTGTACTCCTAGCTCTCTGCATGTCCTCCCTCCCTGTAGCCAGAGCTGTGTGTGTAGCTCATTGCCGGCTCTTGGGAGCCTCTGCAGATTGTGTGTGAGCTCCAACTGGCAGTGAATTCAATTCTGCTGATTTGAGGGAAGGTGCTTACCTTTGAATACTTCAGGCCTCTGCTTTAGGGAAAATAAACAGGAGGCCCTCAGCATCTGGCCTGGCTTTTTGGGATTGAGAGAAAGCATGCAATCCTAAAATTTATCCCGTAAGAGGGATAAACTTGTCTCCTCTTGACATTACATGGCAGCTTGGAGAAGCAGCTAGAAGTTTGGGCAGGAACTGCTGGGAGGAGAGGCAGGTGTAAATGGGGGAGTTACCAAAGAAGGGAAGGAGATAGGGAGGGCAACTAGAAATAGGGTTGCTCAGGAGAGGCTCCCTAGTAATATGCCTCTTCAAATAAGGCAAAAAAGGAACAAAATAGCTCAGCTTGGAAAGCCAGTTCTTAAGAGGCAGATTTATATTGGTAAACATATTAAGAAAAGAAAGGTTGTGGAGCTTCTACTTGGCTCAGCTGGTTAAGAATATGACTCTTGATTAGGGCTCGGGTCATGATCTCAGGGCTGTGAGATTGAACCCCACATTGAGTGTCATGCTGGGCATGGAATCTGCTTAAGATTCTCTTTCTTCTTCTCCCTCTATCTGTAACCCCCTCTCCCTCCCACTCTAAAAAAATAAAGGTCTCAAATAAGCAATTTAACTTTCCAACTCAAGGAACTAGAGAAAGAAGAACAAACTGAGCCCAAAGTAAACAGGAGGAAGGAAATAATAAAGATTAGAGCCGAAATCCATTAAAGATTAGAAAAATAGTAGAAAAGATAGTGCAACTAAGAGCTGGTGTTTTTAATGGGATGCCTGGGTGGCTCAGTTGGTTAAGCGACTGCCTTCCACTCAGGTCATGATCCTGGAGACCCGGGATTGAGTCCCACATCGGGCTCCCTGTTCGGCGGGAAGCCTGCTTCTCCCTCCCTCACTCCCTTTGCTTGTGTTCCCTCTCTCGCTGTGTTTCTCTCTATCAAATAAATAAAATCTTTAAAAAAAAAAAAGAGCTGGTGTTTTTGAAAAGAGAAATAACCTTGATAAGCCTCTAGCTAGACTAATTAAGACAAAATGACACAAAAATTGTAGGAACAAGATGAGACATTACAACTGATACTGTAGAAATACAAATGATCATAAGAGACTGGTATGGACAATTATACACCAATAAATATGAGAACCTAGGAAGTAAATGTATTCCTGGAAATAGACAACCTACTATCACTGAATTAAGAGGAAATACAAAGTCAGACAACACCAATAAAGAATAAAGAGATTGAAGCATAATTAAAACTTCCTGACAAAGAAAAGCCTAGAACCAGATGGCTTCACTGATGAATTCCACCAACGTGTAGGGAAGAATTAATGCCTGTCCTTCTCAAATTATTTCAAAAAACTGAAGAGGAGGGAATACTTTCAAAGTCTTTTTATGAGACCAGCATTGTCCTCATCAGCATGTCCTGATACCAGAGCCAGACAAGGATACCACAAGAGAAGAATATTACTGGCCAATATCCTCAACAAAATGGTAGCATATTGAATTGAACAGCACATTAAAAGGATCATACACCAAATTCGAGTGGTATTTATCTCTAGAATGCAAGGATGCTTCAAAATAAGCAAGTCAATGTGATACACCATATTTACAGATTGAAGAATAATCCAATGATCCTCTCAATAGATGCAGAAAAAGCATTTGACAAAATTAAATATCTTTTCACAATAAAAATTCTCAACAAATTAGGTTTAGAAGAATGTGCCTCAACATGTAAAAGCCACATATAACAAGACCACAGCTAACATCATATTCAATAGTGAAAAGCTATTTTCTCTAGGATTGGAAATAAGGCAAGGGTGCCCACTGTCACCACTTCCATTCAACATAGTACTGGATGTTCTAGGAGGAGCAAGAAAAATAAATAAAAGTCATCCAAATATGAAAAGACAAAGTAAAATTAACTGTTTGTGGATGGTATACTCTTATATATAGAAAACCCTAAAGATGTCACCAAAACTGTTAGAACTAATGAGCCAGTTCAGTAAAGTTGCTCCTTCACTGAGGCAAGTCTTGCTCTGACATTTTAATTATATACTATAAGGTGCTGGCAATTATTCTGCAGTGGTATCAGGAGTTCTGGGCTCTGGTTTCAGCTTTGGGAGCCCTGAGCATGACATAACCTGAGTGCCAATGTTCTCATCTGCTGTGTGTGTGTGTGTGTGTGTGTGTGTGTGTATTTCAATTTTTATTTAGATAATTTAATATATATATTTTATTTTTTATTTTTATTGAGGTATTGTTAGTATATAATGCTACATTTGTTTCAGGTGTACAACATAATGATTTAACAAGTCAGTATGTCATGCTATGCTTGCCACCAGTGCAGCTACTGTGTCACCACACAGCATCAGTGGAGCACCTGACTATATTCCCTGTTCTGTAACTTTTGTCCTAGTGACTTATTCATTCCATAACTGGAGCCTTCCATCTCCAAGTGTACCTAATATTGACTACTTCCTGGGGGGGCTCTGAGAAATAAATAATGGATGAGGCATGTGTGTAACATATGGTAATAAATGTAGTTTTGTTCCCACTTTAGAGATTTGTTAATTCTGTGCTACATGAACACCGAATCAATGGAAAGCCCAGTTCTGAAGAAAATTTGGAAGGAGACTCCAAAGCTTCTGCCACTTGGTTCCAGAGCCTTAGTTCCAAGGGTAGTAGCAGGTTGACCATCGAGGGAGATTATGATTCTTGATATTCATTAGGTTTTATCATCTTAATGATTTATTTGATTATTAAAAGTATATTTTTTGGTAATAACCAGTTATTTAAGAATTGCCTATATGGGAGAAAATGAGCAGTTGTGTGCATAAATTATACTTTTGGACTTCTTTTATAACCTGTGGCTAAAGTTATCTCAGGTGTGTGTACACACGACGTACTCCTATTGTTTTATCTTCTATAAAGGAGTTTTTTTTTTAACGATTTTATTTATTTGACAGAGAGAAACAGCCAGAGAGGGAACACAAGCAGGGGGAGTGAGAGAGGGAGAAGCAGGCTTCCCGCCGAGCAGGGAGCCCGATGTGGGGCTCGATCCCGGATCATGACCTGAGCCGAAGGCAGTTGCTTAACCAACCGAGCCACCCAGGCGCCCCTATAAAGGAATGTTATTCAGTGTTCTTTCTTCCCTTTCCTTCCTTCACTTCTCATTTCTTGGAAGACTAAGGGGATTGGCAAATGTTGGCCAGCCTCCCATTTAAATACTCTTATCACCCTCCACTAAACTCGTTCAGTGTTTATTTGTGCTCAGTTATCTTTTTTACTCTGTAATCTGCAGTTGTTGCAGGGCTTGATGCATACTGCACGGGTCCTTAGAAGCATATTCTCGGCTGGGAAAATGATTGCATGGTCCATATTACACTTACATTTCTTAGAAGTAAATACACTTCTCCAAAGGACAGGAAGAAAAATGGGAAAGAGAAATGAATCAGAGAGAGATCTGAAGGGCACAGGGCTTTTAGGAAGCATTTGATAGGCTTGGGGTGGGGGCTGAGAGCAAAAAATGAGTTCCACACACTTCAAAAGACTTGGTCTGGCCCAGAAATATGTTAGTATGATAGAGAATTCTTCCTGATCCTACCTTATCCTCCCTCAAGTATTCTCCCTCTGAAACATCTAGGTTTTGAACTGGATTTCTATGTCTGCATGGGCAATAGTATTCCTTAACCCTTAGCCATTTTTCACTCTTAGGACCAGGGAAGTGTAAGTATTTTTAAAGAGTGGAGTAATCCATAAAGCAACTAATGTTTTTCTTCTTTTTAACTCCAAACTCCCTCAGGGGCCCAGTTCTCTCCTAACATTCAATGAAAATGTGGGAAGTTTCCATAGTTTTTCTAGTTTCCCCATATAGTAGATTAAAAGAAAAAACAAAAAACAAAAACACCTCAGTGCACAGGCAGTCCCAAGAATAGTAATCAAAATGTGAACTCCAGGGATAATAAAAATGCCTTCCTTAATTTTGAGTCCACACCTCTCCCTTCCTTCAGATGGGGCCCTACCATGGGGTTGGTAGGATGTTTATTCTCTTTCTTTCATCCCCAAGTATTGTCTTTCTCCTCATCTGTTCCTTCTCACTTGGCAGCGCCTGGCTCCAGCAAGGTCAGAAGCAGGGCATAGAGGTGTTGTAGGGTTGAAAACAATTCTCTTGGCTGATACTCTTTTCATTTGGCATGGTGCCCTTGCTGGGCTTGGTGGTTGCTCATGATGCCCTCTCATGGGCTACTTTCAGATGTTTTCAGAAAACAACACATCCCCCAAAAGGACCTACTTCTTCGGAGGGGATGAGATATCTCCTTGGGACTGGCCACTTAAGTTAAAACTGTCTTCTTGAACACAAAGTCAAGTTACCCCAGGTTGATCCTGCTCAGTGGTTCATATTTAGGCCCTTGACATATGTTGCTTTGCTGTTGGCCTTCGGGGCTTAATCCCATGCCAACACCCTGTTGTGTTAGAATGAGAAAAATGAAGGCAAGAGTGTAGCACAGTGAGTAAAAGCAAAGGCTTTGTGGTTCAAGTCCTGGTTCTCAGATGAAATAGCTATGTGACTCTGAATGATTTACTTAACCTCTTCAAGCCTCTGTTTCTTTGTCTGTAAAGTGGAATCATAATACCTAACTCAGAGGCTTGTTACAATGATGGGGTGATTAAAAGATCCAGCGCATATATACTCAGCCAACACGTGGTTTGACATCTCACCTACGATTTCTCAGCAATGATGTCCTGGATTTGCCCTGTGCTCTGAGAAGAAGCAGGTGGTTCAACAGTAGACTCACCTTTACGTACTGTGGACCAGTTATGAAACCAGTTTTCCAAAAACACACCAACCAGCTATTTAAGAAGAGCTCCTTACAGGAGGGCCATGTTTGCAGTATCTAAACCTCTTCTTATATAATTTCTCATGTCATCTTCAAGATACTCCTATAAGCAGGCCAAAAATAGGTATTATTTTCCTTTCTTTATGAATGAGGTCATAGTGACAGTGCTGGACTCAGATCCCAGGCCTTGGTCTTCCAATGCTCTTCAAGCCGCATTGGCTGTCCTCTTCTGTCATTACAGTGTTTGTCAAATGGGTCCGGCAGGAGGTGGCAGGGATGTTATTCCCTGTGGCAGCCGTTTGGTGGTAGGCCTTAGAAGAGAGAAGAATTTCTTGCGCAGGTTTTCATCTGTGCAGGTGGCCTCCCAAGTGAGTGGGCAGGAATGCCTCTGGTGAAGTACAGGCCTGCTCTGTCCCATTAGGGAGCAGGTCTCTCCTTTACTTTAGACGGCACCAGTTTCTCTAAAAATCACCCCATCGACATCCCATTAACAGAGCAGAGCATGTTGACATCCAGCTGTTGCTTTCATTACCAATTTGTTTTAATTGGTCTCACACTGTTTTCTCCCTTACTTTTTTGTACTGTGTTGGTTTAACTCTGTCTGCAGCCAGCCTGGCTTTAACTGTAAACCTTTTATGAGGGGAACTTGCTGATGTGTGGAAAGTCACAGGCAGCTGGCTGGGCCTGGCCGGCAAGTCTGGAACATTCCAGCCCAGACCTTAACCATTCTGTGATTTTGTTTGCTCGTTCAACATCTCCTTTTTAAAACTGCAATCCCTAAAAATTTAGAGAAGGAATATTTCTCTGGGCAGATCTCTAATATTCTTAATGCACAAATAACATATTGTTAAACTGACTATTAGGATGGAGTGTGTAATGAAGGATGTTTGGCAGTTTTTGCTGTTGGAAAAACATTTGAGTGATCATGAGCAGGACATTTTGCTCTAGTCGGTGTAATGAATTAACAACTGAGCAGTGGCCCAGTGCAGGGAGTGCCCTTGGAGGAGGACAGAAGTCCAGATGGTGAGCTATGATCCAGAAGTTTGGGCATCAGTCAAGAATGCAAGGTGATTGCAAGGTGGCCAAGAGGGATGGCAACCAGTTTACAAAAGGCCGTCTTTGATTGTACCTGCCAGTGGTCACTGCTTACTTGGTGTCATGAGTAGCTGAGATAGCAGTTTGCTTTATCAACAAAGAGTCCTAAGGTAGAACTTACTCATTTCCCACAGCTTAGCTTTGATTCTCAGTTATACTCAACCTGAGCTTTCATACAGAGAAAAAAGAAAATGCACGTGTATGCACGAGAGCACACACACACACACACACACACACACACAGCAAAACCAGGGATGCCAGCTTCCATTAAGAACCAATAATTTTTGGAGCACTGGGTGTGGTGCATAAACAGTGAATCTTGGAACACTGATAAAATAAAATAAATTATTAAAAAGAACCAATAATTTATTTGTGTGTTTAACAAATATTTATTTCATAACTACCATCTTTCAACTACTGTTATGTTTGCACCTAACAGAATAGAACCTCCCTTTTCTGGAGGATTTATTTAAAACATCAAAAATTCTTGCAATAAAAGATAAATGGGATTTATTCTGTTTAGTGCTAATTAGCAGTCTATTATCACTAGATAAATATCCCATTCCAAATTGAGAAAAGCAGAGTCCTTTCTTTAAAAATTTTGTTTCAAAAATTATGTGATTGTCTATTTTGATACACATGATACAAAAAAATTAGATCCTTACGGAAGACATGGAATTGATGTATTTATTCTGCATAGGCTCCTAGCCATCTTTTCCTGGGGAGTCGTACAGATACTGTTTAATTCTCCCAGCAATGTGCATGGGTATGGAGTACTGTCAGCTAGAGAAGCTCATTTCGTCCTTGGTCTCCAGAGTTTTTATTGAGGGTTGGTCAGGTAGGCATAGAGCAGTCATGTAACTGAGCTTAGTTTTTAGTTTCTAGACCCCTCCAGAGTTGAAGCTGTACTGTGTGGCCCAAGGTCCCAGTCATAAACCACATTGTTAGCATAAACTGTCTGACATGACCCAAGGCCCTAGGTGAACAAAGGCACACTTATTGCAAGGGCTTAGATGTTACGTTCCAAAGTTAGTCAGAGGCCAGACTTTTCTTTGGAATGTGCATGGTTTGAATACCCCAGAGCTACTAAGTCACATTTTTCTTGCAGTCAGCATTCCAGGGAAGGGTCCTTACCCATAATGTCATCTTATATGACACAAGAACAATTTTGTCAGTGAGGTTATCAGATTGTTATTGGTCACTGGATAGTCTGGGTTAGGTGTCACCTATTTAGAGAAGTTGTCAGGAAATGACATGGAGGCCATTAGAGCCTTGGGCAGTTGAGTTTGGAAAACCTTCATTGTACTGTAAAGGTCTAGATGAAAATAGGAGGCAATGTTCAGCTGAAACCATCAAAATTGTAAACCTTCCTAAATTAGCTTGAAAACTCATTAGTATGATAAAGACTTTAGTCTTCTATAGCACAGTGGATTGAGACTAGGTGATTATTTATAACTTTGCCCAAATGCCCTGGGTAACAAGGATAGGTAAAACCAAAGCAGTGTGACATATTTGGAAGTTGCTGAGTTGAATATAAGATGTAAACAAAATCTTCCAAAGCTGTGATTGAATACTAGGATTAGTCCCTCAGTACGTTGGCTTTCTTTTTTTTTTTTCCCCAGACAGGCTAAAGTTTTATAAATGTGACCTCAGCACTAAATAAAAATCATGCTAATTAAAGAGAATTTCTAATGATAATAAAATCCTGAGATGGATCTTTGGGCATGATATTCCCTAAGGAGCTGAGCCACATTCAGTTTATACTGCTAAATATTTTTGAGGTTGAATTGCTCAGGGGCTCGTTATCAATGGGTTTTCATCTCTTCTTTTTGAATCAATGATTTCCTTTGTTGAATTTAGACTCTTTGTATTCTCTTGAGACTCATATAACAAAAGATGCCTTGAATTGTCAATGCTGTTTGCTAGAAAAATCCAACGGTCAGGTGAGTTATTCTACCTATTAATCCCCTCTGTTCTGCACTTTGGTGTGCCGTGTGCTCACTCCAGTGGGGTTTCCCTCATTCAGTGTTGGTCTTGCTTTCCACTTGAAAAGTGAAGGTTCCTTTCTGTTCTCAGCAATTCCTCAGTCTTTTTCTCTTTGTACCCACTTTCTTCTCTGGGTCTCCCTACAACCATCTTTATCCAATCTCTCATTTAGGACTTTTAAATCATCAAGGTGAAAAAGCAAGAATAATGAGTTTCAGAATGACAACCTTAGCTTGATTACCACCACTAAATTCCTTGCCAAGAATTTTCCAAACCACTTAAGCATAACAATTGCTCATTTTTATTACTTAGTTGTGCTATTCTACTTTTTCAGTAACTTTGCACCAGGTATATACATGTGCCATATATTTTTATATCTTTTACTTTACTTTTATTATGTCAATTACTGAAAGGTCATTCAAATTTTCAGCTGAACCAACCTGTCTGAGAGGCATGTGCTTCTAGAAGTTTGTTTAAAATTGAAGGATTTGTTCTTTTCCTTTTTAAATGGAAGGCAAGGGATTAACTATAGTAGCCAGTTGGGGTTTTCTTTAATTCTAGAAGTGGAGAACATATGTACATGGTAAACTTTGAGTGGTAAGAGAGTCTACACATTTCTAAGGTAAAAATTGTGAAGTTGGCAGACTATGGTGCTATTTATAGTCTTTTTTACTGAATGTGCCTGATGTTAATTATGTTAAATGTCAGATGTTAAAGCCAGAGAACTGCTCTAAATTATGGACTTGATATATTTTTACTGGATAATCAAATATGAGAATGCTGACTTTTACCTTCTTAACAAGCATAGATAAATTTTTGAGAAATATTCTGATTAACTCTTTGGCTCCAGTCAACAGCATCTGGGAGACATTGCCGGTGGACACGTGTGGACAAGCTCTAGAGAAAGGCAGTGATATTCAAATCTCCAGTCTTTCACTAGCCATCTCCAAGCTTTTGGTTAATTGTTCAACTTCTTTAAGAGTGGTTTCTCTCATCGGTAAAATGAGGATGATATTTACATTTATTTCAGAGAGTTCTTATAAAAATTTCTATGTAGAGTATTTAGTACATTGCCTAGCATGTACTAAGTACTTGAAAAATACAGTTATTTCTTCTTGTAGGCAGAATCAGGATTATTTTTTAGCACAACTTTCATGATTGAATTAATTCAGGACTGGGGAAACATTTTGTCAGTCAGTCATCACTTAACAAGGCAAACACATGAGGGCAGTTGTTTAAGATGCTTCTGATTATCGTAAGTTTTCTAGATAGCCAGTCTTTAGAGATGGTCAGTTCATCTGGTAACACCCACCCCAAATACTTTTATTTTTAAGGACTTGATTGACACTTACATGTGAGTATGATGCAGAACTTGAGAACCTTAGTTCTTGGCTCAAAACAATTTAAAGCTCTTTTCTAGAAATAATGCTGAAATATTGATTTATTTTTATAGGTGCAATCTTTGCTTCCCTTTGACAGTTGATTTAAATCTCTGCCTAGTATATCCAATGTCTGGGCTTTCTCGGAGAGTGTTTCTATGTATGTATGCATGCATGTATATATGTATGAATGTAGGTATGTATGTGTCCATCCATCCATCCATCCATCCATCCATCCATTCATCCATCCATTCATCCATCCATTCATCCATTCTTTGAATGGGCCATACTTTCCTGTTTCTTTGTATGCTTTGTGATTTTTCTTTAAAACTAGACAGTTAAATATAATTATATGGTAACTTTGGAAATAAGATTCTCCTTCCTTATAATTTGCTATTCTTGATTGTTGAAGTTTGTGATCATCTGTTTACTTTTCCAAACTACTTTTGCAATAACTCTATTCCTTGTTGTGTGTGTTCACTGTGAGAGAGGCTTTCTTATAATCCAAGAGCTCAAACAAACAGCTATCCCAGTCTTTGCAGATTGGTTCTGTGCTGTGGTACTTCTTTTTTTTTTTTTTTTTTTTTTAAAGATTTTATTTATTTGACAGAGAGAAACACAGCCAGAGAGGGAACACAAGCAGGGGGAGTGAGAGAGGGAGAAGCAGGCTTCCCGCCGAGCAGGGAGCCCGATGTGGGGCTCGATCCTGGGTCTCCAGGATCATGACCTGAGCCGAAGGCAGTCGCTTAACCAACTGAGCCACCC